>PVIY010039258.1:0-23244 GCA_004026745.1 Myrmecophaga tridactyla
TCCCTCCTCTCTGTGCTCCTTCTCCTCTCTGTCTCCCCTCCCTCCTCTCTGTGCTCCCCCCCTCCTCGCTATGCCCCCCTGTCATCACCAGTCACTGGTCCACACCAGCCCACAGACCTGAAGGCCAATGCAAAAAGCCCATCTGCTGTCCAGCCCTCAGTGTCCTCTCATCACCATGGTGACAATGTGAAGCTGGTGGCTTTATTGTGAAAACTGAGTAAATTGATTGCTGGCCTTGGGGAAGTGGGAAAGAGCATGAAATTTAATTCCGATATACTCCCATGCATGCTTTCTTTTTCTATATTAGCTTTTCTTCTTAATATAGTTTATTGAAAGAGAATAATATAAAATAAAATAGTCAAAGGTTATCCTTTGGATATCTTTGATGGTTACCTGACTCTCAATAGTATGAGAATAGGTCTCTGTGGGAAACTTGAAAAAACATCAAATATGTACTAATTCAGAGAACTTCAAAGCAGCAAGGAAAATGATAATGGGGAATGTGCTATGTACTGATATTATTAGTGGGAGTAATTTTATTCTTCTGAGCATAAGCAAAAAATTCTCTATCCGGGCTGAAATTGGGAATAAAAACACAAACATTTGGCATCTTATGTCTTCCTATTAATGAACTTGAGTCCTGATTCTTCACAAATAAGACTGTTCAGAATCCAAACAGCTGCTGATAAATCAAATTTAATGATGTCACAATCCACCTTTTAACTGCAAAGAATATATATATAGATATCCATAGTGGAATAATGCAACAGACTGAAAAGAAAGGACCAAGAAATCTGTGCTATTATCACCAGTCTGCTGCCAAAGAATCACCTACAGAACAAGACATTGGTGAGTGCCCTTCACTCACTTAATAAGCCAGCAAGTTCAGATGGGCTTTCAACAAGATTTGATTTCAAAGCATGTGAAGAATTCTTGTTGCTTTGAATGAAATTAGCCAGGCAAGAAACACAGAAGGGCACACCATCTGGAAACCCTAGGAACTAGAATAAACCAATGAAATGAAAACCCTAGGAATTGGAATAAAACAATTAGATGGTGGGTAGTCACAACTGTAGGTTCAGTTTGTAATCAGGTTCCTGAAATGACAAATTAGAATTTAGGTATATTGCCAAGACAAATTTAGGAATTTTTGGAGGTTACAGATATCAAGTTGGGTATGGGCACCACTTATTAGCTATTCCCTTGGGGCCAGACATCATAGTATGTGGTGATTCACTTAGACAGAATTTTAAATTAGGAAATCAGAAAAATTTAAAACCAACCAGTCAGATCACGTGGCTCTCAAGGAACCAGAGGGGCTGTGTTTAGCATTTATTATTCTAAGTCTGGCCATGGGTCCTTCCAGCATCTGAGGCATTGGTATCGCACCCTGCGTCTGCTGCTGGCTGGCTGGGTGATGTGGGATGAATTCCTTAACCCTAGGCTTCATTCTCCCTGTCCATAAAAGGCAGCTCACAGAGCTATGTGAGGATTAAATGAGAGATTATATGCAGAGTTCACTTCAATTCCTGTACACAGAACCATCATTATCGTTATCACTGTCATTATCATCATGTCATTGCCAGCCATCTGGCAATCTGTACAGCTATTTTCAAACCTCGGGACTTGTACAACTAATATACATTTTTGAAGCTAATTTTATGAGTGTCTGTTTTGAGCTGGTGGAAAAGAAATCCCTGTTGGTTTTCACATTCATGCTACTGCTGACAAAGCCAGCATCTACATATCTCATTATTAGATATTTCTGACCAGGAATTGGAATATCACAGAAAATACAATTAAAATCTCAAAGTGAAATCCATAAGGCATTTCCCCCTGAGAATATTCAATTATCTTAGAGACAGCAGAATAAATGAGCCTAAAAATTAATGGGAAGAATGTTCTGGAGCAGCTATAAAGAAAAATCTGAGAGGATTGTTTGTTAGCCCATGACAAACTCTGGGATCTGTCCTGTAACTACTTGTCAAAGAGTGCTTTGAAAACTATTGCTTTTTTCTTTCTTTGTTTTGCATATTTTGTTATATTATACAACAAAAAGTTTTAAAAATACATTATGCAATATTTGAGACAAAAAAAGTAATGAGAGAGAAAGAGATTTGGAACTAAATCTATGTGCTTAGAAATACTATTTTCATGAGAAATATTCAATGCCATTGCATTTACGGAATCACTTTAAAAGAATAAAAATATCAATTTATCTGGAGGTGAAGTTGCCCAGGACTTAGGCCAGCCCACTACTGTGGAGGGTAAATGTGCTCCTCCAGCATTCTCAGGCATAAGAAAAGGGGTAACAGGGAAATACTGAAGAATTATATAATCATATTGCATTTATTTTAACTAGTGAGGTTGATGGATAATTGTTTATCTCTGAAACTGGTTTCTAAGAAATGAAAAAGAACCCAGGAAACAAGTGGAAAAACTGAATTGGGTTTCCTTAAGAACATTCAAAATAATAATAATTAAAATAAAATACAAACTAGAAATAAAAAATAGCAATAATAAAAAAGAGTATTCCAAAAGACAGGACACATCTCTTCAGAAGCCATCCTGTCCGATGGTCTGTTGCTTCAGAACCACAACTTGCAAATCTGGACTAATGTGATTTGGAAACAAGAGGCCTTGGGTGTTTTTGATAGTGTAGTTTTCCAGAAAGCTTCCTAAATGTCCCCTGGTACAAACCCTGCACTCACAGCAGAGCATTTTTTATTTTCTTCTATGGTCACATCTGGCCTGAAGAGCTGGAGGAGGGGACCTGGGTGGGGGGAAGACTGGCCTGTCTCTAGCTCCATTACCCCATCCTGGCTGCCCCTGTGGCTATTTGGGGGTCCCCCTGGCTGCCCCCCCTTTCCCAAGTCCCCTTGCCCACCCTCACCCCACCCCTACAGCTGGAGTAGTACCTTTTAGCTTCCATTTTCCACCCCTTTTCAGCTTGTTCTCTGTTTGGCTGGAAAGGCAGCACAGGGCAAGGCTACTGTGAAATGAAGTCATTATCCAACAGCTTACGGCTAAAATTAAATCCGTGTCTGACCTGGAAGGTCAGCATTTGGACCTGGAAGGTCCAAGAACAATAACACGTGGTTCCTGGAATAACGTAAAGTGAGTGTTTTTTCCCAACACAAGTCCATGTCAGGCTGGCCACGTGGCGGGTGGGAGCGCGTCAACCAGCCTGTGGGTGCTCAGGATGCCAGGAGAGTCTTCCCCACTTTCATCAGCCGCCGCAGAGGGCTCTGTCCTTGTCCTGGGACAAACCTCTGTTCTTCAGTCAGCCCCAGGACACGCACTGGTCTCACACATAAGCCCATTCCACGTCCCCAGAAACCCCTTCCTCCTCTGGGGTCACCGTACCATTCTGCCACCAGCGCAGCGCCTCATCGACCCCGTTTCCCGGGTCCCTGGGTGGGTCAGAGCTGCAACTCGGCCCCAGGTTTGGGGTGGGGAGGACGCCTGACGCTAACTCCTGTGGACACTGAACGGTCGGATTTCCTAAAGGAAATCCGGCCGAGAGGTTGGAAAATGCGATTCTATTGGGCCCCTCCTTTCTAGGTCTAGCTTCTTCCGGGGGCCACAGGCGTGCAGAGGGCAGGACACCCGGCCGTGGGCGAGCACTGGTTCCAAGGCGCAGTGGCTCATCCTCACGATCCAGTCTGTTCCAGTTAGAAATAAACCTTTACTGTTTCAGACCTGAAGGCTGGCACTTTCACCAGAGAGGATATTCCTTCATTTCCAAGAAAGCCCCGAATGCCGCCAGCACCGCCTAAGGAAGCTGGCCGCTGGGGAGGGAATTCGAACAAACCCCCAGAGCTGCAAGATAGGGCCTGAGCTTAGCGGCCGGGGAGACCTTTGCTTTTTCTTTCTTATTGCCCCCTTAATGGTTATGAGCGCATGGGGCACACTTAAGGACGAGGAAATGGTGAATGCTGTTAGTGGGAAATTCAGTAAACACACAAAAGAACAATAACACGTGGTTCCTGGAATAACGCAAAGTGAGTGTTTTTTCCCAACACAAGTCCGTGTCAGGCTGGCCACGTGGCGGGTGGGAACGCGTCAACCAGCCTGTGGGTGCTCAGCCTGGCCCCTCTCCTGCCCCACTGCGCGCCTCCCTGGGGAGCCCAGAGACTCAGCAAATGCTGCCCGCTCTACGGCCAGGCTTGTGTTTTTCACTTTTCCGAATGGGCTGTTCACCTTCAAGCTTAATCTTGTTAAAACACTTATGGCTCCCGGGTACGGAAGGACCTGGACACAACTGACAGCGTATCAGTGCTTTCACTGCCCCAGAACGTCTACAGAAGCCCAAAAAGCCCCCTGAGCTTGTTCCTGGAATCAGGGGATACTCTCCTCGCACCGTCCCCTCTCCTAGCCGGCCCTCCCGCCCCTAGTTCTTTGAGCCCCAAATCGATCTTCAGTAACCCATCTTGTCTGGAGTAATAACAGCTCTCATCAAATAAAAAACAGATCCTCATGGAGGGCTGAGCGGCTGTAAGCCTCGGTGGAGACAGTAACACCATCAGTTGCTCTCATGGTTAACTTTAACAAATCAAACGGATAAGAATGTGTATTTTTGATGCCTTGGAATAGAACTAAGTTGGAGACAGATAAGAAAAAGAAAATTGCCATACTACATGTATTTAAAAAATGCATTTATTATGATCTTTGAAAATTCAGTTGCCTTCTTTCTTTTTCCTTTACCTTCAAAAAATAAATTTTAACTTCCATTATAAAAATAGAATATGGTCATACAACCTCCAGATGGGTCTCTGAGCCAGATAAGTCCTGAAATGCAGACGGCCCAGCCTCTCCAAAACATCAGCTAGGTCCATATTACTTAGGTATTTATAATGACATTTTGAATATTTTCCTATCCCATATTAGTGACAAATCCTTCCAACATAAAAAAGTTGGAATGGGCTATGCCCCAAATACCCCTAAAGAGTAGGACACAAAGATCAAAGGTGATGGTGGAGTTATGCAGTGAAGGTAGGATTTAACAAATGAGTATGATTGCTGAATTATTATACTGATATTTCTTTTTAGTCTCCAGCATCTTAGAGCAGCTAGAAGTAAAAACCTAAAATTGTGGAATTGTAACCCATATCAAACTCTGAAATCTGTTCTACAACTAATTATTGTACTCTGCTTTGAAATTTATGGCTGTTTCATATATATGTTATTTTTCACACAAAAAAGAAAAAAAGTTGATTGTAATGATAAAAAAAGATTTATTCTTTCTAGCCTCCTATATTCTGGAGCAGCTAGAAGGAAAAGTCTGAGAGGATTGTATAGTGGCCCATAACAAACTCTGGGATCTGTCCTGTGACTAACTGTCGAAGAATGCTTTGAAAACTATTGCTTTTATCTTTGTTTACTTTGTATACATGTTATTTTATACAATTAAAAAAGTTATAAAAATAGAAATAGGGTTATAGTAGGAAGCATATTGCTTAAAATTATCTGTTCTCTGAGTTTCTTATTTGTATGAGGCCATGATTAGGTATTCATAATGAGATTTTGAATATTTTCCAAACTGAAAATATTAGAGCTGCCATGTGTTATGGCATAAAAATTGGGGTCTTTAAACATCCATTTGAGTTTTGGAAAGCATTCAGATATGTTTTCTTTAAAAAGAAAAAGAGATGAGGAATGGAGGGAGGGAGGGACGAAGGGAGAGAAGAATGAAGATGATCAGCAGTAACTGTTTCCCTAGGGAGAAACGTGGTAGAGCGTGGTAGAGCACAGTGGCTCAGTGCACGGTTGGAAAGCAGGTCCCCTGCTCTTCCATTTTCCAGCCATGCATCTTCAGGCAATCCTCACCTCTCTCCCCATTAGTTTCCTAAACTGTGAAACTGAAAGTAGGATACACCTAGTACTAAAGTAAGGTTTCAAAGGGTTATATAAAAAAATTAACACATGTCAAGGGTTTAATTAACTTGTTAATTGAATGAGGGAACTAGTAGAACATTAAAATTGATCCAAAAGGCATTTGAGAAGTTAGGAATTTATTTAACATTTAATAAAGGAATGCCAGGATAAGATTTCTGGACTAGAAATAAAATTTGTCAATGTTCTACAGAAAAAGAACCATAACATTTGGAAACATCTCCCCCTCTCCCACCTGCCCCAACAAAAATTATTTGCATTTCTCCCAGACCCCAGCCTACAAAGGGCTCTGCCTCTGCAGAGCTGTGAAATAGCCCAGGCAATAGAAAATCAGAGTCACAAGCCCAGCAATGTACTAGGAAGATACCCAGTCATCTCTTTTACCTATTTCTAAATTTCAGGTAACTTTTCTGATGCTACCTCCTAAGGTTGAAGTGAGAAATACATTTAATACCCACAAATCATAAAGAAAGTGCCTGGCATAAACAGTAATCACCAGATATCATCATCACTGTTCTAGTTTGCAAGCTGTTGGAATGTGATATACTAGAACTGGAACAACTTCTAAAAAGGAGAATTCTTTAAGTTGCAAGTATATGGTTCTAAGGCCATAAAACTATCCAAATTAAGGCCCCAACAAGAGATTAACTTCACTCAAGAAAAGCCAGTGAAGTTTGGAGTTTCTCTCTCAGCTGGTAGGATACATGGTGATGTCTGCTAGCTTTCTCTCCTGGCTTCTCATTTCGTGAAGCTTCCCTGGGATGTTTTCCTTCATCTCCAAAGGTCTCTGGCTGCATGGGCTCTGGTGGCTCTGGTGGCTGTAGTGGCTCTAAAGCTTTTTCCAAAATGGTTCCTTCTCAAAGGATTCCAGTGAGCAATCCCACCGTGAATGGGTGGAGACAAATCTCCATGGAATCCATCTAATCAAAATTTACCACCCATAACTGGTTGGTCACATCTCCATGAAACAATAAAAAAGCTCCCACCCAGCAGTACTGAATGAGGATTGAAGGACATGGCTTTTCTGGGGTCCATGACAGATTCAAATCAGCACAATCACCACCTCCACCATCATTATCACCATCATCACCGTCACCATGTAGCTGCCCTTAGGGATTATGTTTAGTAATTAAAAGAATTTAATCATAAAAGAAAAGGGGATAAAGTGGGTGGCAGAGTAGAAGTGGAAGTTTCAGAATGAAACCTTGTGTGATATATTAGAAGCTGAGAGGGTATGGAAGCTTTTAAGAAGCACTGCCTCACTATGAAGATGAAGGCTAGGCAAGCTATCTAGAAGCCTGTGGGTTTGGGATGTGGAAATCAACAATTCTAAATACTAAATCCAAAAGATTTTCCACCTTCAGACCAAGAATCAGACCAATGAGGTAGCAGAAGGCAGGGGAGGGGAGAGCGTTTTAGCATGCATACTATCAGCAGAAAAATGAAATGAATTTGGAAGCAGCTTAATGAGAAATGGTAAATAAGTTTTTTGTGAATTAGAAATGGCAAATGCAAATTAATTTTAGAATGTCCATAATTACTCATTTAGGGTTTTAAAATGTCACTTTCACTTGCTTTAGTTAATGTGTTCTCCATTATGTTGTTTTAATAAATGAACAGCATGTTATAATGGCTTTTATGATTTTCACTTACATCCTCACTCCTCCCAACTCTGTTTTCAAATAAGGACTTAGGATCTTCAAACACTAGTCTTTTATCACATTGCTTTCAAGAATCCTTATGGCTGGGCAGCATCTTTGCAAAAGATCACAGCCTTAAAATCTCCATTTTCCAATTTCTATTCTAAACATTGGTGCCAGTTAATCCTTGTAGAAGATGAGATAAAGACTAAGCAAGCTAACTATTTCACCTGTTCCTAAAATAAGTCTTAACTTCAGAGCTCCAACCTAAAAAAAATCACATACACTCATAAATGCAACATTTCACATATTCTGTGAGAATTATGAAGCCACTGAAATCCCTCTATGGATCCACAGAGCCTACAATAAGAACTGTTACTTCAGTCTTTTTGGTTGTTTGCCTAACTGTTTATTCTGGAGACTTTCAAACACAAGAGTAGGCAGAATCATATAAAGAACCTCATGTACCTATCACCCAACCAGAACAGCCATCCATTCCTGGCCAGCTCTCAGCTGCTTCAAACTAAAAACTGGCTTAAACCAAGCCAGACTATCAGGTAACCATGCATCTGAAATGCATTACAGCCCCCTACATCGCTGTCACCAAATTATACTCAGGTATGATTATAACCTTGGAGTACCTTTGATGGATATTTGAAATGACCACTAGAAAAAAATGTACTTTTATACTTCTTAAAAGTTAGTGTTGGAGATGTTACCCATTCTTTCCCTCTACACCCCCTCCCAGGGCTCACTACACGAATGATCTGTACTTCTCCTCAATTAATTCTTTGGGGTTATCTTATGAACACTATGAATCTCATACCTGATCACTTTTCATTAAAATTATTTGGGGGGATATTTTCAATGTTGGTTAGAATGGTGAATGCTGCTTTTCTTATTATATTTCATCTCATTTCTGGCATTAAATAAGAATGTTGATTTTCATTGTTATTATCATGTATCCTGCCATTTTACGGTACATTAAAATTAATTCCTAGAAATTTTTTGTAGAATCTTTTGAATCATCTATGTTTAGTTATGTACGATAAGTATATGGTGATGCCACTCCAAAATACTGTTCAGAATTCCTTTCATTTTTTGAAATTGATTTTACCAACCCTCTATATCCACCAAGCCAATATCACCTCCTCTCTAATCTGCTTTTAGTCTCTGCAAATTTGCTATTTCTAGATATCTCATATAAGTTGCAATATACAATATTTGTCTTTATGCTGCCTTGCTTATTTCACTGAGTATAATATTTTTGAGATTCATTCATGTTGCATCTTGATTCAGAATTTCATTACTTTATGTAGTCAAATAGTATTCCAGTATGTGTATGTAACATTTTGTTTATCCTTTCATTTGCTGATGGACATTGGGTTGTCCTGACATTTTGGATATTGGCAATAATACTGCCACAAACATTGGTGTAAAAGTGTCTGTATGAGAACTTGTTTTCCTTTTGGGGGTTATAATAACTAGGAGTGTATTTCCAGGTCATATGTCAATCCTGTGTTTAACTTGTTGAGGAGTACCATGTCACTTTCCAAAGTGGATGCATTTACAAATCCATCAAGCATGAGAGATTTTTCTCTGTCTCCTCTCCAACAGTTGTTATTTTCTGTTTGTATTTTTAAAATAATAGCCATTCATAGCTATATTATTTATAATTTCCCTCCTAGACTGCATTTTCTGCATCCCATAAGTTTTCATATGCTGTATTTCTATTTTCATTCATCTCTAAGTATTCAATAATTTACCTTGTAATTTCTTCTTTAACCCATTGGTGATTTAAGAATGTGCTGTTTAATTTCCATATATCTGAAAACTTTTCAGTTTTCTTTTTCCTATTAATTTCTAGCTTCATTCCACTGTGGTCAAGAAGTTACTTTACATGTGTATTAGCTAGGGTTCTCTAGAGGAACGGAATCAGCAAGAGATATCCGTAGTGACAAAATTTATAAAAGTATCTCACATAACTGTGGGAATGCAGCCTCCAACATCTGTAGGGCAGGCCAAAGGCTGGCAACTCCAATGAAGGTCATCAATGAACTCTCAGGAGAGGCCGACTGGGCAACTGTGGGAATGTAAGGGTCCAAGGTCTGTAGGGCAGGCTGTGAAGCTGGTGATTCCAACGAAGGCTCTGGACGAACTCCACAGGAGAGGCTCACCGGCTGAAGCAGGAAGAGTAACTGTCTCTTCTGAATCCTCCTTAAAAGCTTTCTGGTGATTAGATTAAATGTCACTCATTGCAGAAGACAGCTCCCTATAGCTGATTACAAATGTGGATGCAGTCAGCATAATCATTATTTAAGTCCATGATGTGTCCTCATAGCAACAGACAGGCTAGTGCTTGCCTGATGAGATGACCAGGCACCACCACCTGGCCAAGTTGACATATGAACCTGACCATGACAATATGAGTTCAATATCATTACATTTACGGGGCCTTGTCATATGTGGGTTATCCTAGAGGATGGTCAATGTGCAGTTGAAAAGAATGTATAATCTGCTGTTGTCAGTGATGTGTTCTATGTATGTCTGTTAGCTCTATTTTGTTTATGTTATAGTGTTCTCTAGGTCCCATATTTTCTTATTTATCTTCTGTCTAGATGTCCTATACAGTGTTGAAAGGGGTGTATTGAAATCTCCAACTATTATTGTAGATCTGTTTCTCCCTTTAATTCTGTCAATATTTGCAACACTAGTTTAGGACCCTTTTGTTAGGTATATGTTTATAATTGCTATAGCTTCCTGTGAATTGACCTTTTTATCAATATATAGCATTCCTCTTTGTCTCTCAAAAGTTTTTGATGGTAAGTCTATTTTATCTGGTATTTATATAGCTACCTCAGCTCTCATTAGGTTTTTCATGGAATGTTTTTTCAACATTTCACTTTCAACCTGTTTGTGTCTTTGGATGTGAGATAAGCCTTGGAAACAGCAATAGTTGAGTTATGCTTATTTATCCATTTTGCAAATCTATGCCTTTTGATTAGAGATTTTAACTCATTTACATTTAAGATAATTACTGATAAGGGAAGAATTACTTCTAGTTTGCTAATTGTTTTTTTGTGGGTCTTGTACCTTTTTCGTCCTTTACTTTCTGTTTAGGTACACTTTTTTTTTTTTTTTTTTTTTTTGCATGGGCAGGCTCCAGGAATTAGAAAGTCTTTTGAATAAGCCATTTTGAATCACTTTCATTTCCTTCTGTATACATTTTTTTAGATATTTTCTTTATGGTTACCATGGGTAATATATTTAACATTCTAAATCCATTATTGATACCAAATTAACTGAAAGAGCCTACAGACCCTCTGTGGCTAGTTTTTTTTTAAGGTCAAAAATGTAATTACTGATATATTGTATATAGTTCAATGTTGTAATTAGTTGTACAGTTATCTCAGGATAAGAAATGACATTGTCCAAAAGAAATAACTTATTTGTCCAAGAAATTGTCCAAAAGTTTTCAGATACATTTATAACAATAGACCTATAATGGATTATTTGGAGAACCAAGGAATATCACAATATATGCCTTCTTGGAATATTCTGCTTAGAGTCATTGGCCTATGCTGAGGTGAATGGGGCATAGGAATATAGGATATGTTGTTTTTGTCTCAAATTACATCTTAGTATGTCCAATAACAAAGGTTTATGATTGATTTCTATGAAATTGAATTTTAAGTTATAAGGAGTAAAAAAACAGTATTACAGTGAAAAATGCACCGGCACTTGTATTTGCCCATATTTACCCATCTCAAAGGTCTTTATTTCTTCACATGACCTTTAGTTACTGTCTATTGTCCTCTCCTCTTAGTATGAGGGGTTCTTTTTAGTTACGGTTGAGGGTTCTTTTCTCTGAGCATGGGGGATTCCCTTTAGCACTTCTTATAAGTCAGGTTTAGTAACAATCAACTCCCTCAGCCTTTTATTTATCTGGAAATGTCTTAATTTTCCCCTCATTTTTGAAGGACAGTTTTGTCAGATATTATTCTTGGATAACAAGATTTTTCTTTCAGCACTTTAAATATGCCATCCCACCACCTTCTGGCCTTCATGGGTTTTAATGAGAAATTGGATGTTAATCTTATTAAGGACTGCTTATATTTGAAACATCATCTTTCTCTTGCTGTTTTCAAGATTTTCTCTTTGTCTTTGTGTTTTGACAGCTGAACTAGTGTGTCTTGGTAGGGATTTTTTTTTTTTTTAGTTTCTCTTGCATGGAGTTCACTGAAATTTGGATATGTCTATTCATATCTTGCATTAGATTTGGGAAGATTTCAGCTATTATTTCTTCAAATATGTTTTCTGTCCTTTTCTCCAATTTTGCTAGGACTCCCATGATGTGTGTCAGGCTCTGTTCTTTTTTTCTTTTTCATTCTTTTTTCTTTCTATTCCTCAGACTGGATGATTCCAATTGTCTTACCTTCACGTTTGCTGATTCTTTCTTCTGTCTCCTCCATGTGCTGTTTGAACCCCTCTATTGAATTTTTCATTTCAGTTTTTGTATCTTTCCATTCCAGAAATTTTATTTGATTCATTTTTATTATTTGTGCCTCATTATTTAAATTCTCATTTGTTCATATTGCTTTCCCAATTTCCTTTAGTTCTTTGTCCATGTTATCCTTTAGTTTATTGAACTTATAATGATAGATTGAGTAATATACCCCAGAAAAAACATTTTTACAATATTAATCCCATCCCTCTGGGGATGAACACACTGTAAATAGAACCTTTCATAGGTGTTACTTTAGTTGCAGTGTGGCCGACTGAATCAGGATGGACCTCAACCCAGTTAATGAAGGCCTTATAGAGAGAAAGCCACAGGTGGTGCCAGAAGCTGGAAATCTTTGGCACCCAGAAGTCAAAGGAGAGGATTCCACAATGGGAAGGGAAAACCAAGGAACCCAGGGACTGCCAGCCTGTCAAAATGCTACCAATCCCAGAAAAAGCAAGTCTTCCAGGCTCCAAACCTGTGAGACAGTAACTTTCCACTTAAGCCAAACCCAGTTTGTAGTATTTATGACAGCAGTCTAGCAAAACTAAGACAGATAAGAAGTAAAAACTGCTGCTGTAGCGGCTGAAACTGAGGCCAGAGTCTGTGTTGATCTCTCATGGATCTGCCAGACCAAGAAAAAAGAAAGAAAAAGAGAGAGAGAAAAAGAAAAACAACCCCAAAATGGTCCATTGGCTCCTCACCTCCCAGTAGGTGTTGGTGTGAGACCAGAAGCTGCTGTCACTGAGAGGGCTTAAACTAGGGCCAGCTGAGGTGGTCCCTCAAATATCCATCAGCCTGAGAAACACACAGACACCAAAACAACCACAAAAAAGAAAAAGTAAAGAAACCAAACAAGGTGTCTTGATAGATGCTTGTGGGAGACCAGAAACCCTTGGTACAGAGACGGCCAAAACTGGGCCCTCAGGAACCCAGCAAACCAAGAAACACATTCTCACAAATGAAGAAAATCAACAGGAGAAAGATGCATGGCTCCTTCCACCCCATGGATGCTGCTGGGGGGCAGAAGCCCGTGCTGCCCCAGTGCTGGAGCTCAGGCCAGCACCTGTGGACCACTTCCTTTCTAGTATGTCTTTCTGTTTCTTCCATATCTGATAGCACTGACCAGAAGTTTCAGAGTGTTATTAAATAATACTATTGAGAAAGGATTCCCTAACCTGTGATTAATTTTAAAGGGCATGTTTCTGGGTTTCACCAGCAAGTCAGCTGTAGGTTGTTGATTTGAAGTTGAAATGCTTTGTCACATTAAGGAACATTTCTTCCATTTTTACTTTACAAGTAGATTTGTTTTATTTTACTTTAAATAAGAAAAGAGGGGACTTTCTCAAATACCTACATGACTACAAAACATACTTTAGAATGAACATATTCCATTGTTAATTTATTCATTAATGTTATTTTATGTCAACTAGTTGCCTAATACTAAATTTAATAACCATTGCATCCCTAGAACAAACTCTATGGCACATGAAGGATGGTTATCTCTTGTACTACTATATTGTCTTTGATTCATATATATCAATAAATGAGTATTCTATGGCATCTTGTCTGCATCTCTTTGTTACTGAGGTTTTGTTGCTTTCATAAAATGAATTGAGCAATGCTTAACCTTTCTCTCCATTCCAGATTCTTTTCTACATAGCATGGGAATTTACTGATCCTTGAAAGTAGGGAATAATGCATCTATAAAACAAACTGACTTTAGAGTCTTTGGAAAAATACCCATAGTTTTCTAAATTTTGTTTTGTGAAGATTTTAAAAAATGCATAAGTTGTTTTACTTTTTTATGTTAAAATATAAAGTCTTAAACTATGCCCTTAAAATGGATGGATTTTACAGTATATAAATTATGCTTTGATTAAAAAATGAAGCCAAGGAGGAAGCATAGAAGAATGTTATGGGTTGAATTATGTCCTTCAGAAAAAAGGCATGTCGAAGTCCTAACTGCTGCTATCTGTGAATGTGACCTTATTTGGAACCAGGATCATTGTAGATGGATTAGTTAAAATGAGGTCACAACAGGAGGACCCTGAAGAAGAGGAGAAGACATAGACATGGAAGAAGTCCACGTGACAACAGAGGCAGAGACCCAAGTGATACAGCTGCATGCCAAGGATACCAGGGGTTGCCAGCAAATGCCAGGTGCTAGAAGAGGCCAGGAGGAATTCTCCCTGTGGGCTCAGGGGGGCATGCACACTCCAACACCTTGGTTTGGGGGCTCTAGATTAAAAAACTGTGAGACAATAACGTTTTGTTGTTATAAGCCATCTAGTTTATGGTACATTGTTTCAGCAGCCCTAAAGGATTAAGACAGGAAAAATCAGAACTCTGTTGGATTTCCTAGTGCTTAAAAAAAATTGAGCCTTTACATTTTAGTGTCATCTGATGTTTATAGAGACTCATTCATTTGCTATGATTATAAGAAAAAAGACTAAGAAATTTATATTTTCATGTAGCTATACCAGATTTTTCTCTGAGAAGCTAATGTTGTTTTATGCCATGAAAATAAGTTGGAAAATAGAATATACAGGTGGCCAAACTTCCACTGTCTCTTGTTAATTACTGCAGCATAGAGGAAAACCTAAATTTGGTGCTGAGTTTTACTGCTGATCCTTCTGAGTCCATGCTCAAGTAGAAATGACCTTGTACTTATATATAAAATACACAGTACATGGGGTGGTAGTTTAGAACTGTTATGTATCCCAGGAAGGCCATGTTCTCAGGATCACAATGTTTTCTCAAGATTCTTTTCAACACCCCATATTCAGAAGGTCCTTGGCACCAGCTCATGGACCTCCACTGGGTTGGGGAGTCACATGCTCACTGTAACATCTAGGGAACCCACTTCCTCAGGGAAACTCAGACCCCACCCCCTTCCCCACCTAATCTGACCAGAGACTGCAATGGAGGAGGCCCCTTCTTCCAAGCCACTTCTTCTGCCTGAGGCCCAGGTTAAGCATCTCACACAATTGAGAAGCCTTCCTTGGTCTCCTCTCCAATTGAGGAAACAACCACCCACTTTCCTTCCCATCTAATCCTCCCTCTCTAACTCCTTTTCACAACCTAGTTTCTCAAAAAAGGGACCCATTCCCACCACACATGTGGGTTCACTCCCTGGGTGCTCCTCCACCTCTCTGTTGTAGGTGCTGCCCACTGCTTCTCCCACTGGGCCTCCTGAGCTCCACCATGATGCTAAAGCCAAGGCTGTGTCTAGACTGCACCTACCCTGCCTTCTCAGCTGTCAGAGGTCTCTCAACCCCACCTTAAGGACCCTACCCCAACTCCTTGCCCTCTAATCACACTGGCTTTTGCCTGCAGGGAAAGTTCTGCATGGGTTAGTCAGGAGTGAGTGTGCAGACTCAGACTCTGGGGCTACTGCAGAGAAGTGAACACCACTTACAGCACCCACGTGTGCACAGACATTGCCCTGCTGCCTCCAAGACAGGCCCAGAGCCCTCCAGTGAGAGCACAGGCTGCACAGGCTGGGGAGGGCTAGGGAGGGAATGGCAGCAGTCTCAGGAACTCCCACCAGTTCTGCATTTTCTTAATTCAGCACTAGCCCAGTGACCACAATGCTTTAACTCTTTTCTGAAGTCCTGAACAAGATGGCTCTCCCAGTGTCTGCCAGTTGTTCAAACATCCTGTTGGGGAACAGAACCCTGGAGAGACTCACACCACCATCTTTGTTGACCAGAAGTCTATTTTGTTATGTTTTGAAGAATATTTATAGTGATCATAAAATTTCATGTTGTCGGTTTTTTCTTCAGCACTTTAAAGATGCTATAGCATTATCTTCTGGCTTATATAATTTATGACCAGAAGTCTGCTGTCATTTTTATCCTTGTTTCACTGCAGCTACTATGTATGTTTTCTGATGGTTGCTTTTAAAATATGATAAGCCTTAATGTGAGGCTGTGGATGTATGGGTATTTATCTTTCTTGAGGTCGCTTGAGCTTCTTGGATGTTTGAATTTGTAGTTTTCAACAAATTTGGAAAATTATTCAACATTATTTCTTTGATTATTTTTTCCTTTCCTTCCTCCAACATCAGTATCCTTCTTCCAATTACAAGTATATTAAACTGTTTAATATTGTCATATATGTCACTGAACCTCCGTTCATTTGTCCCCAATACCTTCTCTGTGCATTTCATTTTCAATCAATTCTATTTCTACGTCTTCAATTTCTCTAATATTTTCTATCTGCTGTTCATCTAATCCAGTGAAATTTTCATTTCAGATAATATATGTATTTTTTACCTTCCTTTTCTCTCCTCATAGCATCTATGTTTTCCTTTAAATACTTAGTTATATTATAATGCATATTTTAACATCCTTGTTAAAACAACAGAGTTTCATCATTTCTGTTCCTTCTAGATCTATTTCTCATGACAAATCTTTGTCCTTGTCGTGGGTTATATTTCCTCTTTCTTGGCACACCTAGTAATTTTTATTGGTTGCTGACCTTTGTAATTAATATATTGCTGAGTGTCTGGAGTTTCTTGTCTTCTTTTAAAGAGTGTTGGCTTTGTTTTGGAAGACAGTTATGTGTAAGTCAATTTGATCACTTTGAAGTCTTTTTTTTTCAAGCCTTGTTTGAATAGTGCTATAGTACCCATTATCCCATATATAGCTCAGCTCTACTACTAAGGCATGACCACACTGAGGTCTTCATAGAAATGTCTCAGGTGATCACTTAGGAATCTCCATTTTCACTAGCTAGAATTCAAACATTTCCCTGACCTGTGTCAGGCTGTGGCCTCTCAGATATTCTTTTTTTTTTTTTTGTAAACTTTTTTATTAATTAAAAAACTTAACAAAAGAACATTAAGATATCATTCCATTCTACATATACAATCAGCAATTCTCAATATTATCACATAGTTGCATATTCATCATTTCTTAGAACATAAATAGTTGTTGTTGTTTTTTTTAACATGGGCAGGCACCAGGAATTGAACCCGGGTCCTCTGGCATGGCATGCAAGCATTCTTGCCACTGAGCCACCATGGCCCGCATCTCTCAGATATTCTTGCAATGTAGGGAGTGGTGAGTGGTTCAGTTGGCCAAGGTCTGTGGTAATGCAGATGGTGGCGACTAAAGCAACAGAATTTGGGAGTTATGGCCCACATCACAGGTTGATGGAACCTCAAGATATTGGGGTTATATTTAAATAATCAGCTTTAATATAAAGAACCTGACAAATGATAATTGATTTTATAGCTGATTAGATATCCAAACCTTCATTTCAAAAGTCATAGTTTATTGTCTTCTTGTTCTAGGAACAATGGTGAAGCTGTAATTCTCACTTCATTCACATTTATTAAAAAATATTGGGGTCCTTGTGCACAACGAAGAATTTCCTATCATTGGAAGCCCCCCAGACACCTGAGAGGAGAGACAGCTGCATGAAGCCATTGATTATAAGAACATGTTCAAGGTACACAGAAAACACAAAGAGGAAGCATTCACTGCCATTTTTATGACAGCCAAACCTAACAATTCAGCAACAGGTCTTGCATTATAACATTCCTGACTTCAAAAGAGGGTTACCCAGTCAGAAGAAATCTAGCCAATGTGATGTTTCCAATGAAAAACATGCTTTTTAGAATGTAATACAGTACTTGTAGCAGAGAAGCTTAGACTACATATAGGTGTGCCTAAGAGTCACCTCTGGAGGACCTCTTTTGTTGTTCAGATGTGGCCTTACTGTCTCTCTAGGCCCAACTCTGCAAATGAAACCACTGCACTCCCTCTACATGGGACATGACATCCAGGGGTGAAAGTCTCCCTGGCAATGTGGGAGATGACTCCCAGGGATGAGTCTGGTCCTGACACTGTGGGATCAACAATTACATCCTGACCAAAAAAGGGGAAAAGAAACAAATAAATAAGGTATCAGTGGCTGAGAGAGTTCAAATACAGTTGAGAGGCTACTCTAGTGGTCACTTTTATGCAAGCTTCAGTTAGACATTGTTACCGACCATAGGTTGTTAAACCCCAACCAAAACTATTCCTGCCAATCCTAAAGAATACCTAGGGCATTATATAAGATTCTACAAAATTCCATGCACTAGGGTAACTTTCCAGCAACCTACAACCTCCAGATGGGTCCTTGGGCCAGGTAAGTCCTGAAATGCAGAAGGGCCAGCCTCTCCACAACATTAGCTAGTTCCATCCCCTATCCCATATTATTGACATCCCCTTCCAACCTGAAAATGTTAGAATGGGCATAGTCCAAATATCCCTATAGAGTGGGAAACAGGTCAAAGATGATAGAGGAGTTATACAGAGACAATCAGGTTTAACAAATGAGTATGAGTGCTGAATCATTTTATTGATATTTCTTTTAGTCTCCAGTATCTTAGAGCAGCTAGAAGTAAAAACTTAAGCTTGTGGAATTACAACCCATATCAAACTCTGGAATCTGTTTTAGAACTAATTGCTGCTATATGCTTTCAAATTGTTTTGTATATGTGTTATTTTTCATGAGAAAAAGAGAGAGAAGGAGGAGTATACAGAGAAGATAGGATTTAACAAATGAGTATGACTGCTCAATCATTATATGAATGTTTCTTTTGGTCTCCAGTGACTGGGAGCAGCTAGAAGAAAAAACAAAAAATTGTGGCACTGTAACCTATAACACTGAGTAACCCATACCAAACTTTAAAATCTACTCTATAACTATTTGCTAAATGTACTTGGAGATTTATTGCTTTTTTGTGTATATATTTCACAATAAAAAACATTAAAAAAGAATTTAATATGGTACATGATCTTTCTCCAGTGTGAGAGACAAACCAGTGAAGGGTTTTATGAAAAGCTCAGCACAACAATGGTGGTAGAAATAGGAATCAAATTTCACTGTTGTCCTTAGTCATGGAATTACACCACGTCTTATGTTTAAGGTCACAAGTTCTCTATAATTCAAAGTATGAAGTTTTTAATAAACAAATAAAGAACCCAGTCAATCTCAAAGAATATGCAATAGAAAATTAATACTGAAGAATCCATTTGAATTGTAACACATTCTAAAGAAATAAGAAGTGGAGAATTGAGCCCATTGGCAAATTTCATCAATTCAGTTGGTCTGATTTTCACAGTAATTATCTTAGCTCAGTGGTCCATAGCATCTTATACATCCCTCAACTCATCTGTTTCTTTAGGGGAGCATACAATTAACAATGCAACTGCAAAGCAGTTTGCAATGAGGACTGTTTGTTTGTTCCCTGCTCACACTTATCCAAAAATTATAAGTCACCTCTCACCATGGCACATGAGTGTGAGTGTGTTTGAAATGTGTGTGTAAAGGACAGATAAAATGGAGATTACTGCTTTTACTTACTCATCAGGTATTGAACTCTCTTTCTACCTGCTAAATATGTTAATCTCAATGGGAATTCCAAAGTGCAATATTAATTCCCTACCTACATAATGGTTTCCAGCATAAGAAAGAGCAGAACACAGCAGCAAAGATAAAATATTACTTAGAATAGAAGGTGGAGCACATTGATGGAAGTTGGAAATATCCCTGGGGCAGTAAAATACAAGCTATGCCTCTTCTCACCTCTTACAGATCCAACTTAATTTTGCATTATGCATAATTGTGCTGTGCAACACAGATTGTGCTGAATAAAATGACAGCTTAGAATGTCAGCAATTTTCCGGAGAACGAGGAAATATACTGCTAAGGATTCTCTCACCAGCCATAGAAATAAACTCAAGTGCCCAACTAACTAAAAAATACAATTTAAAAGAGAGTTATATTTCCATATGCAGAGACTAAGGAAAGTCTGTAAGGAGATACCTTTTCTTCCCTGATGCCTCCAGAAAACACATAATTAAATATACCCAAAATAGAAAAGGCAAATCAGAAAACTTATTTTTTAAATAGCTGGAATTCTTGTAACATGTGAAGAAAACCCTTAGTGTTTCAGCAGTCTGACTTGCTTTCTGTGTCAATTCTGCAGTAGCTGAGTCTTCCCTGACTCCTTTCTCTAGCCTCTACTAAGCAAAAATAAACATTCCTTCAAAACTAAAAAAAAAAATTCCTGCACTTTGCTAAGCACAAGAACCCAACCTCAAAGAGTTTCCATTTATCACACAGCCTGGAAGATTCCATTTATCACACAGCCTGGAAGAGGCAAACCTACAGGAGCAGAGAGCTGGTAAGTGGCTCCCAGGAATTAGGGGTTGAGAGAGGATCTGAATGTAAAGGCAGTGCGAGCAAACTCTTCAGGGTGTGAACTCCTCTGCATCCCTTCCGTGGTGGCAACCAGAATCTCTGCCTGTGCACAAACTCATGCACTGCTGAAGAAGTAAATTTCCCAGAAATTTGTCTAGAAAATTTTAAAATTAATTATAAAATTATTTGAGTGCCTATTTTGCACCAACGCAACTATAGGATTCTCTTTACTTTCATGATGTTGGACATTCAGCATCATTGCGACATTATTGCTTCGGCATGGCTAAATCATTGCTACATCAATATTTCTGCATCATTACGACATTGTCCGCCCAGTGTCACCCAACCCAGGCGCTCCCTTAACTAAGGCACACAACTCACATTTCAGGAACTGATGGTTGGTGGGCAGCTTCCACTGTTTCCAGGTGCTTGACTTTCACTGTTTTTCCACAACGTGGGGAGCCCTCTACAGCGCAGGGACCCCACCACAGCGCCGGGATCCCACCACAGCGTGGGGACACCAGAGCTGCCAGCGGCCCCGAGGCGGGCCCCAGGTCCCAGGGCAGGCTCCTCCCCCTGCTCCCCCGGATGGAGCCCGCAGGGCCTCGCCTGGAGGGCCGGACACGCCTGCGCCAGCAGGGGAGGGGAGCAATCCGAGGTGGTGTACCGACTTGTTCTTTCATTACTTACACACGAGAGCTCCACACACTGCACGGGGGACAGGGCTGCCAGCTGGTATATGCTGCCTTTCCAAGACGACTTGGGAAGGGCAGTGACATAGGATGGTGGTTTTCCAGAAATCATTTGAACTACTAAAAGAAAAACAACATAGGTTTATTTATGGGAGACATTGCAGAGTAAACTGCTCTAATATTCATTTTTATTGCAAATGAAATCATCCAGGGATTTAACTTGTTGTTGGCCTGTGTGCTGCTATCAAATTCATCTAGGGATTCAGCAACCATTTTTTTTAAATTTGCATATGGGCAGGAGGCACCAGGGATCGAACTCCAGACCTCCAGCACGGCAGATCGGAGCTCTGCCTGCTGAGCCACGGCAGCCGCCCTCGGCAACCATTTTTTAAGTGCACTACATTATTTTTTTATTTATACGAGTTCTGTTTGGAAAAATTGGAATCCACAAATGCATCTACAGTTGGTTCAAAGAAAAAATTATTGTAGATTTAAAAGCAATGAAAATCATGGGTGGTGATGGGTTATCCATTCACCAATTTGTGTTGGAAATAATATAGGTTCATTGTCTTTGATTATATAGTGAAATAAATTCTGAATTTGTCACCTAAGCTTCTGTGAGAGAGTGCAGAGATCAGGTGGAAAGCACCTTTTGTGGAACAGCTGGCTGCTGGGGCAACTGGATGGAGGCACATCTGGGGCTTTCGAGGGAATCTTAAGAATGCTCTAGAAATGGGTTGAGTGCATCTCAGAGGCGTCTAGTTATCTACACAGAGAAGCGGGTTGATACAACAGTCCAAGATTCTGTAAGTGGGACGAAGTTCAGAGCTGAAAGAGTCTTTCCCTGCTGTGAAAACATTTCAAATCTTTGACCTCCCTTGGAATATTCATATAGGATCTGTTTTCCCAGGGAGTGATCTCCAAAGATGTTGGGATTTGGATATAAATGTGAATGCATGCCAGTGGGTTTTCCCTACATGAAGGTGTGCCCATTTGAAACTGCTATCTACTCCAGAAAAGCCATGTTTTTTTCCTAATCCAATCTTGTGGCGCCAGACTTATTGTTTAGGGTGGGCTCTTCTGATTAGGTAGTTTCCACAGAGAAAGAAAGACCCACTCAAGGTGGGTCTTAATCCACTTACTGGAGTCCTTTAAGAGGGAACCATCTTGGAAAAAGCTCAGAGCCAACACAGACACCTCTGGACATGCAGAAAGAAGACAGCCCTGGGGAAGTTGCTTGAAACCAGAAGCCAAAGGATCAGCAGAGCAAGCCATGTGCCTTCCCAGATCAGTCTTTGTTGAGTCAAGGTATCTTTCCCTGAATGCCTTAGTTTGGGTATTTTTATGGCCTTAAGAACTGTAAACTTGTAATGTAATAAATCCCCTTTGTAAAAGCCAACTCATTTCTGGTATATTGCATTTCTGACAGCTTTAATAAACTAAAACAGAAGGTGATAAGCAACCTGAGTGAATTAGAATGTAGAGTCCTCTAGAATTGTATGCCTGTTAGTGCCAACAAATGCACAAGGGGCCTGAACAAGAAAGCTGCACACCCAGCTCCCTGGGAGAATTGGCAGCATGGGAGAGTCCCAAGAGCACATCTAAGACCTTTAGGAATCACTGGGGTTAAGGGTTTTGAATTGTGTCCTCCAAGGAAAATCAAACATGTCCAAGCCCTAACCCCATGTACCATGAAGAAAGTTGTTTTTTTAATATCTCTCATATTTTCAGACGCCTACTCAAAGCTTTTACTGATAAGGTTTAGGGTCCTTAAGCTCTAAATTAAGTACCTGGACTTGTTGCTTATTTTCCCCCATTCTAGCACATGTGCTGACTGAGGCCTGAGAGGGAGCAGGTCATCTAAAGAAAGTGCCTGCCCCTCCATCATGCAGCTGTTAACATGGGGAGAGGAAGTGTCACTTGTGAAAAGGGTGCCTGTCAGCTTTGCAATCAGACACACCCAAGTGTAGATTAGTTCTACCATCTGTCAGCTTTATGACCATGGACCATGTACCTATCAGAGTCCTAGTTTCCTGACCTATAAAACAGTTTACTAACTTCCTCGCAGGTTCACTGAAAAGGAGGCTTGTGATAATGTCCCTAAATCAGCTGGTACACAGTCTGGGACCTGGAAGGTATTTAGAAAGGTATTTCACAATGGAAATGACTCTTAACTAAAGCAACTGTAAGACATGGAACCCCAGATTGCAGAGAGTGCTCTCTTAACCTTTCAGATGGTTCACATGGACTGGGGACCCTTCCTAGAGAACAAAGTTGTCTGTGGATACGTTATGAGCGGGCTGTCTCT
>PVIY010039259.1:0-23246 GCA_004026745.1 Myrmecophaga tridactyla
TTTTTCTGGAGTGATGCAAATGTTCTAAGAAATGATAATGGCGATGAATATACAACCATGTGTTGATATTGTGAGCCATTGATTGTATACCAAGTATGAAATGTTCATATGTTAAAAATGTTTGTGTTTATATGTTGTTTTATCTTGTCAATACAAATATTGTTTAAAAATAAAAATAAAAAATAAAATGTGATGTTAAAAAAAAAAAAAACTAAAACTACTGTTTTTGCTTGCACCTTAACCTAAAAAAAAATACCATTTTTAGAAAAAAACCTCAAATGGGTCTTACCCTTTATGAAAAACTTTTAAACCTTTCTCATCACAATTTCAATCAGTGACATTGAGTGTTAAACCACATCCATTAGAAACTTGGGGCATTGATGTGTATGCGCTCACACTTTTTTTGACTTCCTACTAAGAAATCATAACTATCTATGAACAGAATTGGGTATCATGTTGAATTAACTCCACTGCCTTTCCCCCTTTAAAAACACTAGACTTTTACAATTGATTGTCTCTTTTTTTTTTTATTTTACAGACTAAGAAAACCTGAAAATTGTGAAAAACCAAAGAGAAACAGAGTAGTCTTTCTAATTTGCATAATGTAAGTTTTTTTTCACCATTCTTGGCCTGAATCTTGTGTTAGCTGACAAAGCTGTTTCTATGGAAACAAATAGTCCAACCTCTTGAATGTCAGAGGAATGCTGATCGTTTGAAGTGAGTCTTCCCAGCTGCTGGTCAGAGACATTACTTGAGGAAGAAGGGAAGGAAGGGTCAATTTTAAAATATTCTAGAATTCTGGACACTAGTGTTGACCAACCATATTTATATATGAAGTATATATTTTACATTGCCCCCTGCCGAAAAGTCAGGTAATGACAGTAAGGGAAATTGTCTTCCTACTAACCTGTCAGATTCCCAACTCTCACACAAACGTTTAGGCTTTTTGATACTGACCGATCAGTAGGCCTGTTCCTCTCAGGTGATTTCAGACTTTCCCCACCCCCAGCCTCATTCATTTGTACTTTTCAGATGAAGCTTATTTAGCTTCCTTTTACCCTCTCAGAGCCAGTTCATGCAGGTCCTTCTCCAGTATCACTGAAACAGCTTTGGCCTGCCAACTTGGAAATTCAGTTTCTTCCTTTGTGGACTATGTAAAGATTTTTCGTTTGGAGGATGAGGGAACAGGGACTGTGATGAGGATTTGAAATGTAGGCCTTTGAGGCTTTTTTTTTTTTTTTTTTTAATAATTAGAGGATTGAAAAGAGAGGAGTATTCTTAGGGCCAGTAGTTGGTAACTCTATTATCTACCTAAAAGGGTTTATTATTTGCACAAAAGGAGGTAGTTCTATAGTTCAGTCATCTGCCAATTTCTGAGTTGTCAAAGGGCTCTTTTGGAGGAAGAAGGTATAATTCCTTTGAACTGGGACTCTTTTCACTGTCTATTGATGTGTATTAACTATATATATAAGCCAGAGTATTCATGGATTGCCTGTTTAAACATTATAATGATCCTGGCGGTACAAAGATAGCTCAGTGGTAGAATCCTTCCCTGCCATCTGGGAGACCCTGGTTCAATTCCTGGAGCCTGCGCATGCAAAAAAAAAAACAAACAAACAACTTAATGCTAAAACTATAAGATGATATGTTTCTTTGATTCTGGAAGAACTCTAGGATCTTTCATGGCCCTCATGAATTAGCTTGTGGCAATTACAGAATCTTTTAAACAAGTGTTGTACCAGTGAGATCATTATTTAACTTAAGCTGTCTGGAAAGGTTTCTTGAAGGAATATGGACTTGAGGTAGGTTTTGAAGGTAAAAAATAAAAGATGAAGTAGTTCATATTTCTTAGTTCATAAGGTATTTGGGCAGGAAGAAAAAGATGTGGGAAAGGCACAAATGAGGAGGCTAATTTACTGAAAGCAGAAGGTTTATGCAGGAGAATAATAGAGAATGCAGGTTGAAAGTTGGTTTCACCCTATGGATTTGGACTTTATTCTTTAGGCAATATGAGAGCCATCAAATGTTCTGAACAGAAGAGTGATTTGTTCATGTACTTAATTAAACATTTATCCCTTACTAGGTACCAGAACTAGAGATGAACACAGCAGGTCCCTGCCTATTAGATTATTTACCTATATGCTCTTAAAATTAATGTGTCCAGTACTAAACTCATTTCCATTTAATTCCCTTATTCTTTGTCCTATATTCCCCATTTTAGTTAAAAATGGACCCAGTAGCCCAAGGATAGTAATTAAGAATGCTGACCCTATGCTGGATCTTGGATCCAGAGATGAGTCACCCTGGTTCCTGACCTTAAGGAACTTCTAATCTGATGGGGCAGATAGACAGAGATGCGAATAATTATCTATTTTGGTTAGGGAGGTGACAGGGTGTGAGGTTGCAGAGGCACCTATCAGTTTGGGGAGTCATAGAAACCCAGAAGAAGATTTCTTTGAGCTGAGGATTAAAAGAAGACTAGACAAGGATTATATCCTATGCAGTCTGATTCTGAAGCCTGCTCTCTTAAACATTGTGATATTTTAGGTTACTGGGTGGATATAGTGGCATTAATTAGTATTAAAAACAGAGGAAGTGGGCAGTGTGACGGTGGCTCAGTGGCAGAATTCTTGCCTGCCATGTGGAAGATCCGGGTTCAATTCCTGGTGCCTGCCCATGCAAAAAAAATAAAAATAAAAAAAACGTATAGAGGAAGAGGATGGAGGAGGAGAATATGAGGAGATTAAAGGGAAATACGAGTTTAATTTTGGACATACTAATTTCTAGATCCTGGTAGGACATCTAGGAAGATAGACTAACAGGCAGGGATCTTTAGGATCTATAACCCTAGTTAACTAGACAGGAGTAAATGCTCAAATTAAATTATTTGCAAAATCACCCCACTTTTCAAAGTCTTTAATGGCTCTCTTACTGCCTAGAGAATTAATGACATATATATTTAAGACCTTTTATAAGCTGGACATAATCAAACTTGGTAGTCATATCCTCCAATTCTCCTGTACAAGCTGACTGCTCTAGTTAAACCAGCCGCCTTATTTGTGCCTTTTCCATGCCTTTTTTCTTCCTGCCTTTAGTGCATGGTGCTCCTTCCTTGTTCTTCCATCCTATCTTCAAGGGCTACTTTAATCCACATTCTTCATCTGTAAACCAGTCATTTGGACATACTTCTAGGATTGTAATGAGGATTAAATGAGTGAATACTGTGTCAAGTCTTGGAATATTGTCTGACGTATAAAAAAGTGCTCAGTAAATGTGACTTCTAGTTGTTATTGTAGTTGTTACTATTACTATTAGGATGATGACTGCTACTACTTCCTCCTGCTCTTCTTCCTCTTCTTCTCTTTTTGCTCTTCTATGTGAATATAGATACCAAGTTCTATTGATTCTATGCACTAAATATATCTTAAATACAACTTCTATGTACTTTCAACTGTCAGGACCCATTTCTTATAGTTGCATTCAAGCTAGTTTCATCACCATCCTTCCGTCAATCCTATATACTTCTACCAGAGTGCTATTTCTATAACAGTGAGTGTGATTCATCTCCTGCTTAAAATCCTTTAATGGTTCTCATGCCTTATAAGATAGTTATCTTAACTAGTAATTTATAGTCTGGCTCTCTACTTGCGTTTCCAGCTAAGTTTCATTGTTATTCATGTACCGCATGCTTCCATGGTCCCATCCAGGTTTATAAGCATTTTCTATTCGTTTTTTTGAAAGTGCCATACTCTCATATACCTCCTTCCTGTTGGTCATGTGACTTCCTAAATCTGAAACCTCCCTTTCTTGTATCTGGCTAATATATATATTTTTAAATCTGGCTAATTTTTAGTTGCCGTTTGATCTCAAAGGCATCCTTTGTTTTTAATGTTAACTGTCACTCCTTATCACAAAGTTTACCACGGACAAAGTTTTCTGTACATCCTCTGTGAATTTATAATATTTTAAAATTTAGTTTAACACTTATTGAACATTTCCTATGTGTCATGTATTGTGCTAAGCACTAGGGTTATAAAAATAAGACAAATAACCTCTGTCTTTAATGATTTAGAGTTTATTGAGGAAAGATCAATGGGGAAGAATAATAATAATTTATTTTCATGGTTATCTCTCCCAGTACACTGTGATGAACACTCCAAGGGAGATGACCAAAATGGAATTTTAAGCAACTTAATATCAGGTCATACATTTTGGGGGAGGAGGAAAAGACTAGATTCACATAGACCAACATGAGAAGAACCCTAACACAGATCACCTGGCTTAGTTTTGCATAATCTGTAATTTCCCTCATTATCTAGTATAGTGAATATATGGACACAGTCTTATGTTTTTAAGCTAAGAGTTTTAGTTTCAGGTACATAATTTTTGTGGACTAAAATACAAACTAAGTAAAAAAATACACTATTCATTATAAACTATTACTTTAATATCCAGTAAATGTTGTAAATAGAGAAGGTTGAGAGTTTTAATTTTATGGAAGTATGTACACTCCTAGATTTTTTTAATTAAAATTAAGCATAGCACTAAAGTAACTCCTTCGCAAATTTCTGCTTGCTTGTAATGAAAACATTAAAGAAGCTGAATTTGCATTTGCATATAATCAAAATATAAAACTTAAGAATTTCCTGAAATAAATAGCCATCTATTGAAGCGACTTTCTGATAAATAAATATTTGTAGACAGATAACAATGGTTTTAAAATAGAAAAGCTAAAATCTGGATGGAAGTCAGGAGAATCAAGTAAAATCCACAATGTAATCTTACATTGCAGTTTTAGAATGCAAATGTAATTCTAGGGACTCGTATAATTTGCATCCATTTTCCTGGCTTAGTCTTTTCCTAGTAGTCTATAGTCTGGCATTAGAAATGTTTGAAAAACCAACTTTTGTTTAGTTGGCATTGTGTCCTAACCAACTTGTTTGCTGAAGTGATGGGCAATTCAAGGAGGAAGTAGGTTTATTATTGTAAATATTTTTAAAGTTTTGAGTGAAAGGAGACTAATTAGATTTAATATGTGGGTTTACCCGTATATAAACAGTCTGCCTATTTTTTTACTGAGAAATGGATGAATGAACAGCCAATATCATCCAGTAAAATATTTTTCATGTTTAAAATATATTGAAAGATTTTTTATAGGAGAATCAAATTAATACTAAAAAGTAATGTATATATATTTTATTGTATATATATATATTTTTTTTAGTTTTAAAACTTGCATACCTTATCTGATTTAAAACTCAGGACAATCCTATGAATAAATTTTCTAATTGAGAAATGTGAGATTCAGAGAGAAAATAAGAGACTGATCTCAAGTTATAATAAAGGAACTGGCAGAGCCAGACTTAAAATTCAGATTTCTTGCCCCCAAGACTAATACGTCTTTTTACTATATAGTTGACTTTTTTTTAAACTTCTTTTATTGTGCAAAAATAACATATATACAAAAAAGCAATAAATTTTCAAGTACATTTTTAACAAGTAATTATACAAAATATTTTGAAGTTTGATATGGGTTACAGATCCATGATTTCTCATTTTTTTCTTCTAGCTGCCAAGACACTGGAGACCAAAAGAAATACCAATATATTGATTCAGCATTCATATTCATTTGTTAAATCCTATCTTCTCTATTTTACCCCTCCTTCTCTTTTTTTTTCTTTTCCTATATAGTTGACTTTTAAAAAATCTGAATCAACCCTCTAAAAGAGCTAATCCCATTTTTTTAATACGACTAATTACAATAGTTGATAACCCAAGTAGTCTTTTTTTTTTCACATAATTTAGCTTCATTCTGTCGATACCTTTGATGTTAAAATTTTTGTTTGTTGGGTATCTTCTACATCTCATAAACTCCTGAAGATGAATTGCCCCCTAAAATACTGTCTTTATGTCAAGTGAGGCACCAGCATGGCTTGCTGTGCCACGTCTGTTGGTTTTCATTAATTTCTTTAGCAGTTAATTAGGAATTTATTTCAATCCCATATGTATTGAGTATAAAATTGTGTGTTGAGACAACTATAATAAAATGACTAAAACCTTTTTATACTTTGAGCAGTCTATTCTCTATCAGTCTGATACCAAAACTTTCTTTCCTGCTTTACTAAACTTTCCTAAGTGAATCCCTTCTTCAATATGTCATTTTCCTGAGCTTTAAAATTTAACAGTATGCTTCCAAGTTCTTGGGGCAAGGAGCACCTTTTGGAGGAGGACTTTAAATTTTTTTAGGATTATCTGTAACGTGAAAGTAGTCTATATAGCAAAGTAAATGTATACTTATTAGATATTTTCTGTATTGTGTAGAGATGAGAAATGGGCTGTGTAAAATTTGCTTTTGTATTGTAACTCTTATGCTTTTCTCCCCCCCCCCATCTTTCCCCTTAGATTTCCTTCATGGATACTTGTTCATAGCATTATTATGTGATGTGAGAAGTTTTTTTTTCTTTTTTCTTTTTGAAGTAACATGGATTTTATACTACAGAATCAAGAGAATTGGCTGTATAGGAAAATTGATTTATAAAGAGTGGTATAGGTTTTTTATAAATAACCATGACAACATCCCATATGAATGGGCATGTTACAGAGGAATCAGACAGCGAAGTAAAAAATGTTGATCTTGCATCACCAGAGGAACATCAGAAGCACCGAGAGATGGCTGTTGACTGCCCGGGAGATTTGGGCACCAGGCTGATGCCCGTACGTCGAAGTACACAATTGGAGCGTATTCGGCAACAACAGGAAGACATGAGGCGTAGGCGAGAGGAAGAAGGGAAAAAGCAAGAACTTGACCTTAATTCTTCTATGAGACTTAAGAAACTAGCCCAGATTCCTCCAAAGACTGGAATAGACAACCCTATATTTGATACAGAGGAAGTAATTGTCTTAGAAAGTCCTCATTATGCTGTGAAAATATTAGGTAAGTAAAAACAGCAGAATAACGGAAAATATTTTGCCTAGTTTATGCCTTAACATAAGTGTATTTGGGAAGGAAGAGAGGTATATGAGTATGTAAAGTAAAGGCAAATTCGATTTCCAAACCAAGATGAGTTCTTTTCTTGGAAAGACCATTCTTGTTTACTATGAGCCAAGTAGATCTAAAAGCATGTGGCTTAAATGTTCAGTCACTGTAAGTAAAATGTTTTTTGTTATAATCTTTGAATTAAAATTTTCTACGTCCGATCTAACATTTAGAGGCTTGAAACTCACCTTTTATAACGAATTCACAAAATTTTATATCTACTGAAAAGCATTTTCATATTTTGAGTTTCTGATTTTCTAAAGTTTCTAAAATGTAGTAAAAGTAATATCTGTAGCTTTAAATCAACTTATTTCTTTAATCAGTAACCATCAAGAAGAGGGACTGGTAACTGTCGTGTTGACATCAATAGGATATGGCCCAAAATTCACTATACCATCTATTCCCAAATTCTTTTAGGGGTGGGTGTGAGTGGGAGGATTAATTCAATGAAATATTAATAGATACAAACCAGAAAGTTCCGTAAGCAAATAAAAAAATTTTTTTTGAGAACACTGGTTTAAATAAGTGTTTAATGACTTATATGACTCCAGAAGAGGTTGATGCCTAATGCACATGTACCACTCCTCATTCCTTCACATGCGCAAGACTGCTCACTGTACTGGTGTCAGGAGTTACTGAAACTCAGTTTGAGAAATGCTGCTTTGTATGTTAGTTTGTGTTCCCTTAAAAACTGGGCTTACTCAAATGAAGTGTTTTTTTTTAATGTGATTTTATTGAGATATATTCACATACCATATGATCATCCAAATTGTACAATCAGTGGTTTATAGTATCATCATACTGTGCATTCATCATCACAGTAGATTTTTGGACATTTTCTTTACTCCAAACCTTGTGTGTCAGTTGCAAAGTTTTCATAGTCACATGGTCACTCTTTAAAAGCTCATCTTAAAGAATCAAGGCTATTGGATTATAATTTCAAGTATTTCTCTCTAGCTACTCCAATATACCCCAAACCGAAAAGGGATATCTGTATACTACATAAGAAAAACCTCCAGAATGACCTCTCAACTCTATATCTCAGCCACTGAAACTTTTTGTTTCATTCCTCTTCCCTCTTTTGCTTAAGAAGTCTTTCTCAACCCCATGATGCCAGGGCCAGGAGTCATGTCCCATCTTGCCAGGGAGAGTTACACCCCTGGGAGTCATGTCCTGTGTGGGGAACGGGATATTTCTTAGTTTACTTCATATGGATGTGAAAAGAGAGATACTTCCATCTTTTGTTTTTTGTCATTCCTGATTGCCTTTTATTGGCCCTCATCTCCCACCATTCCATTATTAAAAAAAAAATTTCTGTTAATAGTTCTGTGACTAGGAGAAAGTTTACACTGTAATGTATTTAGCCCAAGCTGGGATTGATTCTTCTATTTCTGTATTTAAATTTAAGATTAATGTGTTTGTTCATTTGCTTTATCTAAATCATGCTTAAATGTTTATCTAATAGATAATATTTTGTAATCACAGTAAATAAACAAAATTATAGTTTAAGCCAGGTTCATTTTGTGGAAGTTAGTGATTTTTTTTTTTTTTTTGCTTAAGCACAGAAAGTTGGAGAACAATGCTCATAAGTTTTTTGCTTTTCTTATCACTGTTGGTGTGTTCCTTGGCTTATGTTTGTTTAAGTATAGATTAAAGAATAGCTATATTTTCTTCTAACAGGCAATCTACTCTGGTTTTCAAAAAATTGTGATCCTTGAAATTAAGGCTGTTTTTATTTATTTGAGTTTAATGTTAAATGTGGTATTTGTAGTTGATGTCTTGGATGGGAGAAGATTTAGTATTTTGAGAATGTAAGTGGTAGATTTATTATAAATACATTCAACACTAAGGTCTGTTACTTGTAGGAAACATGAAACATTAACGTAAGTTATAAGTTGTTCTAGTCTTTTGTAGCCTCAGTTTTTGGATATATTTGGTTTTAAATTTTCATTTTAAAATGAAGTGAAATAGCTTTGTAATGAACATTTTTTCTGTTTTATAATTTGCTAACGCATCAAACTCTTAACAGAAGTACTCCCCTGAAGCTAAGTGTCTTCCTGCTAGTATTTTGATTAATACACACATGACAGGAGACAACTTCTCAGCTTTTCTCACAGCCCGAAGAAGCAGCAGCCGTGTTTTAAATGAGGAAGGGATAAGGCTTCTGATTTATTTCTTTCAGAGGAAACCTTCAGTTTCCAAACGATACATCTTTGTTTATCTGTGAGTAGACAAAGTTCTCTTAAGAATTGAAAGTGTGTTTGGAAAGGTTATATATTTTAATTGGCTGGTAGATTTTAATGAAAGTATTTGTAAATTTGGCACTGTGTAGTAATAACTTATAGGGATGGAATTGATAGAAAATATTCTAAACGAATGAACTGAATTTTCTTGTTTAGAAGGCAGTCACAGTCATCTTTAAAATCTCTTTCATGAGAAAAACAGACCCCTAACATTATGAGAGAAATCTTGAGAAAAGAATAGAATGCAAGTTAGAGGGAGAAGAGGTAGAGTTAGAATAATTTTCACATATCTAAGTTTTGGATTTCACTGTTTCTGTTTATTTTCATATTCACAGCTGAGTAATTTTGGTCCAGGAAAGTGGAAAGGTGAATATAATAGACAGACTATTTAACTGAATAAACTAGGGAAGGCTGCCACCTATCATATATGATTGTTTTATCTTTATTATAGGCCTAGCGTGAGTGCACACGTGCTTAACACACAGATACACACCCACAGTGAACTAGGTTTTGTGATTAATAAGGAGACTTTTGAAATTCATGACTAGGCTTTCTAATCTATACCAGAAGCTATATTAGTGTAAAGAAAAGAAAAAAAAAAAAAAAAAGACCAAAGGGAAGGAAACTAAGATGAATCAAGCAAAGCAAAAAGAATGAAACATTTTCATATTTATAATAGCATGTTTCAGTCTTGATTAGTATATTTATATTTTTTGCCAGGTATCCTCTGGTTATTCAGTCTGAAGAGTATTCCTGCATTTGACATTTTAAAGTAAATGATCTCTGTAACATAAACTGATGTTTGATGACATGGAATATACTGGAGTTTTGCCTGATCGGTATAAACTCTTTTCAAGGTGACTTTTATAATAAAGTTTTTCCTTAAACCGCCAAACAGAATTCCAATTCTTAATAAGGCTTGAGTTTTAGCTCAACACAGTTCTGAGAGGTTAGTTATTTTAGCTATCAAATATTTACTCAACTGCTATAGATAATTTCCAAACAAACTTTTATTAGTTATTCTTTCAGTGGCTTTTTTTTTCCCTGGAACTGTTAATACTAGGTTCAATATTTAAAGTGTGGGACAACTTGGAAAATTTCTGATTTGTTCAAATTGCTAAAATTAGAGCTAACTTAAAGGTTAAAAATTCATCGGGATATATATATATATAGTCATGTAATTTTTGGTTTTTAAATATGCATAAATCTACTGAAAAATAATTAACTGCTACATCATTCAGTCTTTGAATAACTAAGGCACATTGGATCAAAACTCTGTTCCACCTGTTCACTAATACTGAGCTTTTTAACTTTTCCACCTCACAAATACTTGCTTCATCATGATTATAACATTTTTAGAAGTACATGACATCATGGCATAATGAAAAGAACAGGGATGTTGGAGTCAGACCTGAGTTTAAGTACTTTTTATTTGTACTTTTTGGTCTTTTGTGACTGGCTTAGCATAATATTTTCAAGGTTAATCCATGTTGTAGTCTGTATCAATACTTCATTACTTTTTATGGCTCAGTAATATTACGTGGTATAGATTTGCCACATTTTGTTTATCCATTTTTCAGTTGATGGACACTTTGGTAGTTTCTGTGTTTTGGCTATTGTGAATAGTGCTGCTATGAACATCTGCCTTTCTTTGAATACCCATTTACCGTTCTTTTGGATATGTACCTAGGGGCGGAATTGGTGGCTTCATGTGCTAATTCTGTGTTTAACTTATTGAAAACTCCCATGCTATTTTCTACTGCCATACTATTTTCCACAGCAATTGTACCATTTTACATTCCCTTAGCAATATATGAGAGTTCCATTTTCTCCATATCCTCTTCATCAGTTATTATCTGTTGTTTTTGTTTTAGCTATTATATCAACCAGTAATTTTTTGTGAACTAGGAAAGAATAGAAAAACTTTTAAAAACTGTATTGCACATTATAAGGATCCATGAATTTTTTTGTTTCAAATAGGTCTCTTTATGCTGGGTTGGGAAACAGATCATATATTTTTTTAATGAATTGCTGACAAAAAAGAGAAATATTGTTGTAGCCAAGCCTTATTTTAGTAAAAGACTTGAGGTGAGCTTGACCACTGATGCACAGCACAGCTAATAAATGCTGAAACCATCACTAGAAACCAGATATTCTGACACTGTACTTGGGTAATTTTTCCTTTCTTTGCAATCTCCCTTTAGTTTTGTCCAGAGAAAAATCATGTAACTTTTCCACTTTATTGAATAGTTATCACTTCAATGACAGTTTTTCATTGTCTTATATTTCAAGGTAAGATTTTTACTGTGCTGTCTCATCTATATTTGCTTATATAATTGTCTGGTATATATTTTTAGTTGGTTAACACAATTTTTTATGACTATTTAGTATTTAGGATCTTTCGTAAGCTTCTGATTATTTTTAATAAATTCAGTTTGACCCAATTTGCTGAAAGCCAAAGTTCAAAGATTGAACTTTTATATTCTTAAATTTAAAAAGAAAGAAAAAAATGATAATCTTTAAGCAAAGATTTCTTTAACAAGCTTTCTAAGTTTGAACTAGCCATGAATAACTGGAAAGTGATAATTCCTCATATTCAAAAATATTACATTTCTCATTTGGAATACTCCATTTGACTGTTCAGTTTAGAGCAAAAGAAGTCTTAGAAGTTTCAGAAAAAAAGTCATAAAGTTGGTCAGAATCTAGAAAGTTTTGAGGATACTTTAAAAAATAATTAGGATTACTTAAGAAATGAAATAGAAGAATCTTTATTCTGGAATAGATCTCTAGAAACTCATCTTTCATCTGGGGTAATTGAGTGTATTAAGTAAACATAAACTAAGGTAATCTAGGGTAAATGGTTATTGCCATTGCTTTGAAAGAACTCCAGAGATGGAGATTCGTCAACTTCCTTGGGTAATTTTAATGTTTACTGTTACAGCAAAAAAATTCTCCCTTATGGTTGCCCAGAGGTCTTACAGGTTAAGGCTAAAAGAATGTTTGAAGATAGGATTTTCAAATACAGTAACTCTAGGTAGTTTCTTTCTTGCCTGTTTTACATTCTTTTTACATTTTAGTCTGCCAAGACAAGGCAAGGGTAGAGGAGAGTGAGTTCAGAGGGTAGATTTGTGGACTTAGGTTTGTGTATGTATTTATCTGAGTAACTGTATCCCAAAGCCAAATATAAATTATTATTATTAGATTATTCTTTTAGATCTCATCCCGTCTTTTAGCATTAATAAGTGTTAAATGAAATATTAGAGAGGATGATAGAAACTTAAAACACAATTCCACTGAAAATCTAATGTGAGGAAATAGATTAAACTGCAGGACAAGGAATATAGACTAGATAAAAAGAACTTCCTAGTAGGAAAGTTGTTACAGACTAGAATGTATTACCAAAGCAAGGTTTGCTATTGCTTGCCTTTGCTTTTCCCTCTCCAGAGTGTCTCCATCTCTGTTCTCCATCTATCTTGCCTACCTCTGTGTATCTCTCTGCCTCAGTACTACCTTGTCCACTGCCCACCTGTATTTTCTAGTCCTGTGGTTCTCTATTTCTCTGTCCATGTAGATCTTTCTTCTTGTGTTTATTTTCTCTCTGTGTATGTGAGGGAAGGAAGGCCTGTGATCTCTGTGTATGGCGAATCTCTGTTGTCTCCTTTTTCTGTTCTCTCTCTCTCTCTCTCTCTCTCTATTTTGTGTGCCCTCATCTTTTGTTACAGAAGAGGGTACATATTTTCCAGGACTAATTTATTTGCATCTGATTGGATTTTTTTCCCTTTTTTTTTTTTTCCATGGACAGGCAACAGGAATCGAACCCAGGTCTCCAGCATGGCAGGTGAGAATTCTGCCTGCTGAGCCACCATCATACCGCCCTGATTGGATTTTTTTTAATGGGATGTTTTGGGTATTTTTTTTTTAAACTTTTTTTTTATTATAAAGTATAGCATATATACAAAGCAAAGAAATAAAAAAGCAATAGTTTTCAAAGCACTCATCAACAAGTAATTACAGGACAGATCCCAGGTGGGCTACCATATGATATGATCCTCTCATATTTTTCCTTCTATCTGCTCCAGAATATAGGAGGCTAGGGGGCTTAAATATTCTTTTATCATCACAGTCAACTTTTTTTCCTTCCTTTTTTGTGAGAAATAACATATATACAAAACTATACATTTCCAAGCACAGCACCACAGTTAGCTGTAGAACATATTTCAGATTTAGACATGGGTTACAATTTCACAATTTTAGGTTTCTACTTCTAGCTATTCTGAAATACTGGAGACTAAAAGAGATATCAGTTTAATGATTCAACATTCATATTCATTTGTTAAATCCTATCGTCTCTGTATAACTCCACCATTACCTTTGATCTTTCTATCCCTCTCTTTAGGGGTGTTTGGGCTATGGCAGTTCTAAATTTATCATATGGGAAGGGTCTGTCAGTAATGTGGGGTAGGAAGATGGAACTATCTGATATTCTGGAGAGGTTTCAGGGCTTATCTGGACCAGGGACCCATCTGGCGGTTGTAGCTTTCTGGAAAGTTGCTCTAGTTCATGAAACCCTTGTGGAATCTTATGTATTGCCCTAGATGTTCTTTAGAATTGGCTGGAATGGTCCTGGTTGGGGGTTGGCCAGTTATGATAGGTAGCAAGGTCTTCCTGAAGCTTGCGTAAGAACAGCCTCCAGAGTAGCCTCCTGATTGGATTTTAATTTAAAAAGTCCCTCTGCATTGTGCAAATTACTGAAGATTTATTTTTTTATTTTTTTAAATACCAGATATAACCTAATTGCTGCATTAAAGAATGGAGCATTTCTTTGTATAGAAAACCAATTGTACATGAATAATATTTGTGAAGTGCTATTAAAAATGTACCATATAGTAACAAAGTGTTTTCCTTTTACCTACAATCAAATATTCTAACCTTTGAAATTAAGAATTTTTAAACAAAATTTTCCTGTGGAAATTTAAATATTAAGTATGAATGAGAATATACCAAAATATGAGAATCACTGAATTGATACTGCCAATAATTATTCATTATATCATCATACTTGAAAGGAAAGACGCTTTTTCAGAATTCCATTCAATAAATAAGTGATTTAAAACAGTACATGCATTTCACTTTTTGTAATGTGGTAGATATCACCCTCTAATTTATTGCCTGATATATGTCCTCAAGACTATTATAGGACAGAGGCACCATCGTTTTTATTCTTCTGATTGATGAATTTATTTGTAATTATGTAACTAATTTTGTCTTGAGAATTTGTGTCATTTTGTATTTCAGCTGCTTGTGATTTAGTTCTTATATTCTTGGTCAAGCTACATATATTTAAAGAGGTTTTTTAAGACTTCTGAGTGGTAACTTAATCCTTTCTGCTCATTCATTAAACATTTTTAATAGGAACATATTTGAGCCTGTAGGATGAGAGTACTTTGAGGCAACTTTTCTATATAAAAAGGCTGTCTGGAAACTTTCCCAGCTATGTTGGTCATAAAAGTATTAGGGAATTTATCTGAAAATTGTGTCTTATTCCACTTAAATAATAGTTACCAATTTTCCTCTACTACTTTCTTACCCAGGTTAGTGCAACACTATCAAAGATGCCTTACAGCATTTTTAAAAAAGATATATAACCTCTATATTTACAGAAATTGCATTTTTGGCTTATTTTGCAAAAACTCCATTATACTATATAGCATTCTATTGAAATGTTAAAAATGAAAATAAAATACTCAGAAAAATGGTGCACAAGTGGTTCAGTGGTAGAATGCTTACCTTGTATGTGGGAGACCTGGGTTCGATTCCCTGACCATGCACCACCCCCCGAAAAAAAAATACTCAGAAAAAAATTTTTAATGTAAGAAGGCACTTAGAATATCAGAAGTAAAATGCAGTATTATAAAAGCAGCATTCAGAGGGTGAATTAAAACACAGGTTTGTGTATTATATGTGTGAGCATGCACAAACACAGTTAACTAGAGGAAATTCCTCCTAATGAAACATAGTAATGAAGCTAGAATATAAGCTCCTTAGTTAGTACTAGTGATGTACTGGTCAAAAGACATCTCAGTACAACTTTTCCAGAGTTTATATAGATAAATGACATAATCATAGTCATACCCAAGAAGCTGCAAAAAAAAAAAAGTTTTTGTTGTTGCTGTTGTGGTAGAAAAACCACTGCTTTTAGAGGCTGAAGAAATGGTTTCATTTTTGTCAGTGACTTTAGGAAGTCACCTAATCATTCTCTACCTTTCTCTTTGATCTGAATTACTTATATCTCAGTGTTTAAAAAAGATTGGACTGTATCTCAAGGTTTTGATGATTAAATGAAATAACACATATAAAAATATAATATTCCATATTTTACTCTTCAATAATGACCATGATTAATATGTAGTTAAGACTAAACAAATAATTTGTAGTTTTTCAATAATGGTTGGTGATAATCTAATTATAAAAGCTGCACTTTAGTGCAAGTGATTTCAGTGTAGACTGGCAACATTGGTTAACTTAATGAGTCTGGAGACACTTCCTAGGAATGATAATTTATCTAGGAAAAGATAATTTCACTGATAGAAATTTTTACTAATAATCCTTGAGAGATGAGTGAAATTGTAAAGGATAATATTTACTTGGAACAAGTTTAGGGTTCTAAAAAAAATTGAAGTTTAAGCCCAGTTTAATTTGTTGACATTTTTAGAATTAGCATGATTATTAGGTTCCCCCAGAACATGTTTCTTCTTTTTCTTTTTTTTTTTTTTGGTGCATGGTCTAGGAATCAAAGCCCAGTCTCCCTCATAGAAGGCGAGCATTCTACCCGTTCACCCCAGAACCTGTTTCGTAATCAGTCTTGCCCTTGAATGTAAGTATCCTTTGGGACGCAGTTTGTCATTTACCTGCTTCGCAGCCTTCCTTTCCCTATGTTATCTTATCTTGGTCCCTGACCTACTGAGTGAAAGACATTGCGGGTTTGACACTGAGATTCTTTCTCTAGATTTTAAGCTGTCCAAGATAGTCTTTATAGCTTTAGAATGCTGGAAGTTTCTGATCTGTTTCACTCTCTGCTAAGGACAGTTGCATTTTTATTGATTTTATTTCTCCTTTCCTATTTGTTCTAAATTAGAATTTTACCTCATTCTCCTCAATGTGAATATATCAACCAACTTTAATATTTCTCTGGATCCTGTATTCTTACTGAATTCTTACCCCAGTTCCCATATAGCAAAAGAAGCATATTTCTTAGAACTTCAAGGCTACTTTCCCTTTGGATTAACCATAAATTTTCCAATTTCCTTTCTGGGCAGTGTCTTAACTCTTGTTTTATAACATTTTTTTATTGTGAAATAACATATACCAAAAAAAAAAAAAGGGTAATTTCTAGGTACATTGTAACAAGTAGTTGTAGAACAAATTTCAGTGTATGGTAAGGGTTACAGTTCCACATTTCAGTTATTTTCCTCTAGGTGCTCTAAGACACTGGAGATTAAAAAGAAGTATCAGTATGATTCAGTACTCATTCATTTAAGTCCTGTCCTCTCTGATACAACTCCTTCTCCTTTGATCCTTCTCTTGATATTTGGGCAATGAACATTCTAACTTCTTCATGTTGAAAGGGGGTATCCACGTTATAGGGTAGGGAGATGCACCTGGTTGATGCCCTTGAAAAGATTGTTACCTCTGGGTTTCAGAGTTTGTCTTAGGAACCATCTGGAAGTTTTAGGCTTCTGGAAAATATATATAGTGGCTGTTCTAGTTTGCTAGCTGCCGGAATGCAACACACCAGAGACGGATTGGCTTTTAACAAAAGGGGATTTATTTTGTTAGTTCTTCAGAGGAAAGACAGCTAACTTTCCACTGAGGTTCTTTCTTACATGCAAGGCACAGGATGGTCTCTGCTGGTCTTCTCTCCAGGCCCCTGGTTTCCAACAACTTTCCCTGGGTGACTTCTTTCTGCATCTCCAAAGGCCTGGGCTGAGCTTCGAGTGCTGAGATGAGGAATGCCGAGCTGCTTAGCTGTGCTATGTTGCGCTCTCTCATTTAAGCACCAGCCAATTAAGTCAGACATCATTCATTGCAGCAGACACACCTCCTAGCCAACTGCAGATGTAATTAGCAACAGATGAGGTTCACTACCATTGGCTTATGTCCGCAGCAACAAGACTAGGTATGCGCACCTGGCCAAGTTGACAACTGAATCTAACTAACACATGTCCACCCCTTGTCAACTTGGCAACTTCAAGCATCACCTTAAACAGGTGCAAAAAATTCTCTTCTTGCTGTGGACCTGTGAATCTCAAAACAAGTTATCTGATGCCAATATGCAAAGGAGGATAAACACCAGATCCATAGGAAGAAACTGGAAGGAAAACCTGCAGGCAAACACCACTGGATTTCAAAGTCTGAGAGTCATTTATCCTTCGGCTTTAGAAAGTGGCAATCCCACCCTTTCTGAGGGCCTATGCAGTGGCCCGCCTCTTTCCAAATCAACCTCGGGGAACATCGAGGAGACCACCTCTCGGTTCCACTCTCTCCAGGCATCAGGGCCACCCTTGGGCTCTCTGCCATTTCTGGGGCACACACTCAACCCCTCCATGTGGTGGCAGCCAGGCTCTCCCAGTCCCCCAAGGAGCATGCTCTACCTTCTCCAAGGCCTGAGGCTGCACAACTCTTCTACTGCAACAAGATGAGAGGTTCATCCTCACCCTTCAGGGTAAACTCACCCTCTCCATGTATATGGGTGGGTCCACTCTCCTGGCCGAGGTTTCTTGGCTTCAGACCCGAGCTTCCATGATCCTCACTCTGCAAACTCCAATCTCTCCCTTTTGTGTCCTCCTTTGTCAAGATTGGCAGTGGTTCCATTTACACCAACAGTCTCTTCAAACACTCCAGGACTTCTTCATCAATCTCTTCACCATTCCTCCAAAGTCTTCCCCTTAGCCATCCAAAACACCGTTCCAACAGATCTGGTATTTGCAAACTGCAGCAGCACCCCACTTCTGGTACCAAAACCTGTTCTAGTTTGCTAGCTGCTGGAATGCAACACACCAGAGATGGATTGGCTTTTAACAAAAGGGGATTTATTTTGTTAGTTCTTCAGAGGAAAGACAGCTAACTTTCCACTGAGGTTCTTTTTTACATGCAAGGCACAAGATGGTCTCTGCTGGTCTTCTCTCCAGGCCCCTGGGTTCCAACAACTTTTCCCTGGGTGACTTCTTTCTACATCTCCATAGGCCTGGGCTGAGCTTCGAGTGCTGAGATGAGGAATGCCGAGCTGCTTAGGCTGTGCTACGTTGTGCTCTCTCATTTAAGCACCAGCCATTTAAGTCAAACGTCACTCATTGCAGCAGACACACCTCCTAGCTGACTGCAGATGTAATTAGCAACAGATGAGGTTCACGTACCATTGGCTTATGTCCGCAGCAACAAGACTAGGTATGCGCACCTGGCCAAGTTGACAACCAAATCTAACTAACACAGTGACTAAAACTTTTATCAAGTTTCAAAGTCCCAGGTATTCTTTAGAGTTTACAGGGATTCTGTTGTTTGGGGCTTGGCATATCATGGCAATTTAACAATATCTAGCTGAAGCTTACATAAGCATAACCTCCAGAATAACCTCTTGATTCTGTTTGATAGCTCTTAGCCACTGATACCTCATTTTGTTACATTTCTTTTCCCCCTTTTGACCAGATAGGCATTGTTGATCCCATTGTGCCAGGATCAGGCTTATCTCTGGGAGTCGTGTCCCACATAGTAGAGAGGGTGATGATTTTCCTTGCAGAGTTAGGCTTAGAAAGAGGCCACACCTGGGCAACAAAAGAGGTTCTTTGGAGGTAGCTTTCAGGCATAATTACAGGTAGGCTTAGCTTCTCTGCTGTAGAAATAAATTTCATGAACACAAGCCTCAAAATCAAGGGCTAGGCCTATTAACTTGGAGTCCCTGATGTTTGTGAGAGTATCAGGGGTTTCCCAAGTGGTTAAAGTTTAATAGTTCCATATTTTTTTTACAGTCACTTAAGGGACTTTGCCAATATGTTTAAATTATCTATCTACCCAGCTCTGGGATGTATCTGGGTATTACATTAAGTTACGCAGAATTATAAGTTCCTTGTGTCCATTCTGGGTTCCATATGTTTGGGTTGTTTATATGAGCTATCCAGGCATGCCAATACTTTTTTATTATATGCCCAACATACTCTGGAATGTATCTGTGTACTAGCTATACAGAATTGCAAGACTTCATTCCCAAGTCTAGGTTCCATGTGTTTAGGTTGTTTAACTGAACTAGCCAGACAAATTAAGTTAGATTTTATGCTACAGAAAATTTAGGTTTAGATAAAGGTCTGCAATACAGATAATCATCCTTATCCCTGTATTCTGATCTACCTTAGTCCCAATTTTCTTATCTCTAATTGAAGTCTGATCTCTTTGAGCTTCAACAGTTGCTCTGTGTGGCGCTGCTGACTTTTAGACCTACCAAACTCCAGCTCTGAGTCTTATCTGTCACACAGGTACCCAAAGTTCCAAGAAAATACCAGGTTATACACATTATAGCATGGCATCTCAGCATTTAGAAATACCACTTAAAGCTGTAATAAATATGACTCGTGTAAGAGCTTACAATCTAGGCCCCAATTTTCTTGTATTTTCTAAAAGAGACCGTACAGTATTTTCCTTTTGTTTCTGGCTTATTTTGCTCAATATAGTATCTTCATGGTTCATTCACCTCGATGCATGCCTCATGACTTCATTTCTTTCTGTAGCTTTACAGTACTGTCATATGTATTCATCACAGTTCACTTTTCCTACAGTTCACCCTTCTGCTTCTCAGTCAGTGTACACTTTGGCTACCCCTATCCATTAGGTATAATGAAAAACGTCACCGCAAACATTAGCGTGAAAATGTCTATTTGAAATGTCTATTCTCTGCTTTCAGTTTTTTCGAGTATATTCCCAGTAACAGGATTGCCTAATCATATGGTGATGTGTATTTAGCCTCCTGTGGATCCACCACATGACCATCTGGAGGGGCTGCCCCATGCTGTTACTCTATCAATATTGAATAGGTTTACCTCTCTCCACATTTTCACTATACTTGATTCTTTCTGTTTATTTATTTTGAATCTTCAGGTTTTGTTGAGATGTATTTATATACCATGTATTCTATCCAAAATATATAGTTATTTCACAGTATCCTCACTTGTATAGTCATCATCGCTCTCAATTTGAGTCACTTTTCATTGCTCCAAAGAGAAAAATAACAGAAAGACACACCCACACCAAAGAGAAAATCTGAAAGTCCTCTTAACTCTTGCTTCCCCCACCCCCAATTATTTACCCTTAGTACTGTTGTGGTACTAGTGATGTATTCCTTTAAATATAAAACTTGGCATGCAATAAGTAGTATTTTCATATACCTCTCTTATTATCTCTTTGTACAAGTGTTATACCTTTACAGTACTTCATGCAAGAACTTATTTACATTTGTAGTGCTAATTGGTGAGGTACATGGCTCTAAACAACTCCTTTCAATCATATTCATCCTCAGTATGGCACTATTACTTATAACCAACTAATGAACTACCATCACTTCTATATAGTCCCATAATTTTAGCTCAACCTTGTTAACTAGTAAATACATACTAGGTTACCATTTCCCCTTCTTTAGCTTATATCTTTCTCTAAGTCCCCTTAATCCTACATTTTAAGACTCTGAGTTTACATTTTTGAAGGGGTTAGTATTAATGAAATCATGCAGTATCTATCCTTTTATGTCTGGGTTATTTCACGCATCCTTATGCCCTCAAGTTTCACCCATGTTGTCATATGCTTCACACTTTCATTTCTTCTTGCTGCTGCATGCTATTCCATCGTATGTATATACCACATTTTATTTATCTGTTAGCCTGCTGATGAACACTTGTATTATTTCCATCTTTTGTCAGTGGTGAATAATGCTGCTGTGAACATGAGTGTGGAAATGTCTGTTCATGACATTGCTTTCTGCTCTTCTGGGCATATACCAAGTAGTGATATTGCCAGGTTCTAGGGCATCTCAATCTTTAGTTTTCTGAGGAACCTCCAAACTGCCTTCCTTCCACAGTGGCTGTACCATTACACATGCCTACCAGCAGTGAATAAGTGTTCCAGTTTTTCCACATATCTTAACTCTTTAATGGTTGTCTGAGGTGATATATTGGTCTCAGATTACATCTCTCATTAAGCCTTTCTTAGTTACGTTAGTCTCACTTTCCCTAGTTCTTATTTATATTTAAATAAAATATTTTCAGTGTGGAAATTATATGCTGTGTTTTCCACATAAGCAAGAAAAGGGAAACAAAAGTAAACAGCTACCAAGGGGAAAATAATCTATCCATGAAGAGCAGATACAGAACTTGATATAGTAATCAAGGGTTATTTTGTATAAAGGAAAAGAGGTATAAGTACCTTAATAGTGCCTAAGTGTATTATATCATATCTTATAATATTAACATAATTATTATTAATGACCTTAGGTATTTGGTTCTAGGAAGAGTGCATTATAATCAGTTTAAAAATAGATATACCATTGAAGAACATACTGGAGATTTTCATTAAATGTGTTTTAGTAAAACTCAGTACATACATGTGTTTGACTATTTTCCTTAGGAATTCTCAAATATCCTTGATTAAAAGCCGCTATACTAATATAGGAATAAAAGATGAAATTATATTTGGTATATTGTACTTAAGACTGCAGGGGCATAAGTATATTCACTGAAATTCCAGTAGTTAATAAGGAAAAAAAAAAGAGTAGAAAAATGAGCAGTTGATAAGCAGAAAATACACAAAAGAAGACATGCAGATGGCTATTAAGTTTGTGAAAATATGTTCAAGCTCACTACTAGGCCAAAAAATATATCTTTCCTTTACCAGATCACCACAATTAAGAGAATAATAATCCTTAATTTGGCCTGGATTTGTGAAAACAGGCACTCATGGTCATTGGTGGAAGGAGTATGACTTGATACAAAATCTGGAGAGCAGTTTCGCAATATGTATTATCACAATTTTAAATGTTTTTGCTATCTGGTGAGGAATTTTATCCTAAGGAATAATAGGAAAAATGAGACTGCAAAACAGCCTTTACAATGTGATCTTTGTGGTTGTGTCAGCATTTTAAAAGTCTGAAAGGCTATTACAACAAAATGTATCAGTAGTTATAGAAAAAAGGAGGGATTGCAGCTGATTTTCTGATTTCTTATTTTAGCTTTGGTACACAGCAGAGATTATGGAAACACTGTCCCTCATTTTTAAATACTTAAATCTCCCTGGTTTGAAGTGATCCATTAGGGAAGTAGTTGCCTTCTGGGCTAAGGTTTTTCATTTTTTATTTTGTTGGAAGATGAGATCTAAAGCTTGTGATTTTTCTCATTGCCATGATAGGGAGGCTGTATACAAATCTTTTAATGGAAATTTCATTATCCAGTTAATTCATGTCCCTGAATATAAGTCTTGTCATTACCTAGATCTTCTATCCACTCGAAATTCTGTAGTCTCTGTAAGATTGCAGTTTATTTCAACTGCTTCGTTGGCTTTGTAATTCTTTTTCTTTCTTTCTTTTTTTTGGGGGGGGAGGATATTTAAATGTTTTTCTGTCGTGCTCTAAAGATACTTTAAGGCTGTTGAGTCCTTTAAATCTCTTTTGGAGTTCTTAAGGAATTCTGTGGTAACCTCTTTCAATTTGATAGACTGATGTTTCTTTTTTTTTTTAATATTTTTAAATTTTTTATTAATTAAAAAAAATTACAAGAAACACAAACATTCCCAACACATACACTCAGCAATTCACAATATCATCACATAGTTGCATATTCATCATCATGATCATTTCCCAGAACATTAGCATCAATTCAGAAAAAGAAATAAAAAGACAACAGAAAAATATAACAAACAGAAAAAAAAAATTTTACAGG
>PVIY010039260.1:0-23235 GCA_004026745.1 Myrmecophaga tridactyla
CACCCTGTAGCACTTTTCTGTTTTCTTATTTTAGCTGACATCATCAATTTTTCATTTTATTTCTTCCCATTGTTAATTTGGAAGCACTCCTGTAATTTTCCATTTTATTATTAGTTCCTATTTTCCCTTTCCATGCTCCCTTTATCAAGTATTTATTCCTCTACAAGCATTTGTAAATAAGATGTTAGCTATTGTCTTTCCCACCAAAACTACACAGTGTCCCCACCAAGATGCTCTACTTCACCCAAACTTCCTCATCACCCCAGTAAATCAGATCCTGGAGATACTTTCCCTTTCTTCCTCCACTTTGACCCAAATGAGGCCTTGGGGATGCTTTTATTTTTCTCTCTTACTCTGCCTTGCCCAAATCTTAGGTTTTACTGAGACAGTTTAATATACTTTCAGTTGTAAACTGTAGACAATACTCTCTTCCTTCTGTTTCAGGAGTCTTTATTTAACAAACATATTACACAACCCCAGACAGTGTAACCTTATCCATTTATATTTACAAATCACTGCTCACCATTGCTTTCTTCTTCATCTCTTCCTATCTCGAGGTATTTCTGTAGGTTTATTAATTATTTAATGAAAGTAATTTATTAAATACTTTTCCCAGATAAATCATGTGGGTATATATATCTGGTGAAGGAAATCTCTGGCCGAGTCTAGGATTTGGAAATTCAGTCCCTTTTACTCAATTGTCTGTAGATGATATTCCACTGTCTTTAGGCTTCTTCTTAATGTAGAGGTGAAGTCCAATGTCAACATGATTCTTTTTCCTTTGTAGGTAATTTTCTTATCTCTGCCAGGAAGCATGTAAGATTTACTCTTTATCTTCAGAGTTTGGGGATTTTTTCAGGATATACCTAATTTTATGCCATTTCTTATTGAAACAGCCTGGAACTTGGTGAAAATTTTCAATTCACAAACTCAGGCTTTTGTTTGTTTGTTTGGCTCAAGATAATTGTCTTCTATCATTTGTTCATTGATAGTCTCATTTCTACCTGTCCTCTTCTCATGTTCTGTTTATGTGTTTCAGCATCACTCCTCCTAGTCTCTTTTCGCTCATGATTTCCATCAGAGATTGATTTCTCTCATGATATATAGTTTTATGAATTATTATCTGAGGTCAATAGTTAATAATAATTATTATTATTTGAAGTTTGAGCTGTTCTTGTATTTGAAACTTTGGACCACTAATTTGGGTCTCAACCATGACTAAAATCTCCCATTCATTTAGTTTTTAGCTAGATCATATTTTTCAGTTCCAAGTAATTTTCTTTGTATATTACCTTAACCCCTTCACATTGCTCTATTGTTTTTATTCAAGTCCTTGCCTGTCTCCACCAGCTGCTCCATTTCAAAGGGCCTTTGTTCTGTGGCTCATGACTTACTTCTCTCTGGCCCTGGGCATCCTTAGGTAGGTTTCATTGTTGTTGTTGCTACTCTTCAGGACACAGGTCAAGTTTGTTTGTTGATGTGCTCTAAGCAGAATTTTTGCAGGTGAGCAGGTAGAGCTGGTAGTAAGTGGTGGGTAGCCACCTGCTGAGTCCCTGCTTAGAAGAAACCTCTCTGCTCTCAAATCTTCTTGTGCTATCCAAGCATCAAGGGCAGAGAGAACTTAGTCCATTCTTTCATCAACTTCTCCACCTGTGATATCTGTGGTAGTTCAACGATCCTTAAGTACCCCAGAAAAAGCCATATTCTTTAAATCCATTTCTGAGGGGACAGACTTATTATAGTTGAGACTTTTGACTGGGTTATTTCAATTGAGATGTGGCCCACCTCATTCAAAGTGGGTCTTAATCCTCTCACTGGAGTCTTTTGTAAGAGGATAAATGACATGCAGAAGCATAGAGATGATATTATGAGAAGCTCATGGAAGAAAGCCCCAGAGGAGCTGAAAGACAAGGACATACCCACAGCAGCTGAGGAAGGAAGCCACTGAGGCCAGAGGCTGGAAACAACAAGGAGCCAGGAGAGAAAGACCATGGATTGCCAGTAGCCTTTCTTCAGGATGAAGGTATCCTCCAGTTGATGCCTTAATTTGGACATTTTTGCAGCCTTAGAATTGTAACTTGTAAACTAATAAACCCCATTGTTAAAAGTCAGTGCATTTCTGGTATTTTGCATTTCATCAGCTTTAGCAAGCAGAAACAGTGTTCAAGGGGACCAAGCCCACTCATGTGGGTGAATGTTGGGCTTTCTTTCCACCTCCACCCCCCCAAGGTCCTTCTATATCTGAAGCCCAAGTTCTTTCTAGGGTCTTAAAACACCCAGTCCTCACATTAGGACTTCCAGAAGCTGATTTCTGGGTCCTTGCTCAACTCTACAGAGAATAAAGCTTTATACTTAAAATTTCCACAAAGCCCAGGTCCCCACTGGGGCCTGACTGCTCCTGAGTGCTCCTCCTCCCCAGGCAAGGGAAATACAATGGAGAAGGAAGGAAAGAGCCATAGTCAAGTCACATATTTCCAGGCTGTCCCGCTTCATCATTGAGTATTCAATATTAGAAGGTGGGAGGAGCTCACCTACAAGGAGGAGCGTTTTGCAATTCCTCGGGATGTGAAGGAGGGTAGGACTAATATTTATTGAGTACCTACTATGTGCCAGTCAGACACTGATACCTTTGTACATTATCTCATTTAAAACTCTCATCGGCCCTAGAATTAGATACACTTATTCCTGTTCATAGATGAAAAAACAGAGACTCATGAAGATTCAGTATTTGGTTCAAGGTCAAACAGCTAGTAAGTGGCAGAGATGGGACTGAAAGCCAGGTCTGCCTTATTCAAAGGGTTGTGATCTTTGGACTACACGTTGCCGAGCACAAACATTTTCTTTAAATGAAAAAAAAAACTCTGTCCAAGAGTGTCTGCTTATATCATAAGATTTTATAACATTTGCATCTCCCTGTGGTGACACTACTTGGAATGAACTTGCTATTCCTGAGCAGAGGTGGAATTCATTTTCCTCCTCTAGAATCTGCCAGAACTAAGAATAGGCCAGGGATGATCTGTGTATTTAGTAACACCCTGAGCCAGGAGCACCCGCCTGGGGAAGCATCACCTTGGCAGATGGGATAAGACTGGAGATGGAGGCAGAGAGGGGACTGTGGTCCTCCGTGCCTAGGTGGGACTTGACTCTCAAAGATACTGGGCAGACACGCATATGTGCACAAATACATGCTCACACATGTGTGCAACACACGTGCGCACACATACATATGCACGCATACACATGCACATACTTGCATGCACAGCTACACACACAGAGTTTAATACCTTCTCCAACTCAAATGTGTGCTGGGTTCATTAACATGAGGGCAAAGAATAAGGATTTCTTAGTTAATGGCTTTATAAAAAGTAAAAAAAAACCTACAGTCTTGTTTTTCTTTGATTTTTATACACTGCACAAGCAACTTCATGCTACCAATAAAAGAAATGAGAAAGAAGGGGGGAAATTTAACCCAGAATCCCGCTAGTCTAGGGTAGCACATTGTTTTAATTCTTCCATGTTCATTCACAGTCCTTATTAAGGAAGGCATTTTCATAAAACTCTAATCTTTTTGTCATTTAGTCTTTTCCAATGTTGCAACATTATTTTCAGGGTTGTCATTATTATCAGCAAAAGTCTATTTCCCTGGGTGGAAATTTCATGATTTACCTTGTTACATAAATATCCCTATTGTTGTATCTTTTTAGTTGTTTGCAAATTTTTGCTGCAATAAATAACAGTACAGAAAACATTTTCACAGAGACAGATTCTACAGCTTGGGGAGTAGTTCTTAGGGAGAGATGGATGGATGAATGGATGGATGGAGGGGTGAATTGGGAGAAGTTGGGCTAAACCTATGTAGTGTGAACTTCGTCTCTGTGAAATCCTTAGGACAACCCAGAGAGGTAGATACTCCCCCCGGAAGAGCTAGAGGCAGCAAGGTACCCTGAGCCGGAGGATGCGAGCAAACCCTCCTCACCTTACCCCCACTTCAGTCAGAGCCTTGTTTTCATCCTTTATATGCTCAACTTCTGCAATCAATTTCGTTTCAATGAAGAGTGGTAGTGCTAAAAATCAGAAGTTAGGATTTCATAAAAATATTCCTATCCAATTCCTATTTGTTCATCAGTGCATGTTGCCATTCATTCAATCGTTCATTCATTCATCAAGATCCATAATATGCCAAGAGCTCTGCTATTCACCAAAGGTAAAAAAATATGAACACTTAATTCCTATTTTATAGGGCTCATAATTTAGTAGGAGAGCGATGCTCTAATAGCAGTGATGATAATAATGCTGATGAAAAAGCTCACATCTGTTAAGCTTTTCTTAGTCACTAGGCACTTTCTATAAATTACCTCATTTAATTTTTACCAGATTCCCATTTTACAGATGAGAGTGCAGCTAAAGGTCAGGTTAAAGTTCACATGGCTAATAAGTGCCCTGCTGGATTCAAACTGGCTCTCTCTACCCAGACCAGACCTCCCTACCACCACGCAACCAAGCATCTCTTAAAGAGATGACTTGTCCAACCAGGTGACAACTGCAGTGGAGTCAAATCATTAGCTAGGAGAGCCTAAGAGCATCAGGGACAGAGATAGGGAGGCCCAGAGAGGTGGCATTGCCAAAACTATACAGCTAAGGAGGAAAGGAGCTGAGGTGTCTTGATTCTTGGTCCAGTGCTCCTGCTCTATCAGTAAAAGGAGAGGCCGATTTGCAAAGCAGCACAGACATCTGCCTCCTGTGCTCTGGGGTGGGGTGAGAAAGGCACTGCGGGAATACCTGAGACATAAGTGATTTAAACGGAAAGGACACCAGAAGCAAGGGGGAGAAGTTTTCCTTGACAAGGGATGATGGGCAGGCTGGATGTGAAGCAGACCAAATCCTCTCCAGCTCTTTGAAAAATTGGGTCAGCTCCAGAGGCTGAACGCCCTCTGCCTGGAGTTTTCTACCTGGAACAGCATTTCACGCACCATGGATGTCATTACTGCCCTCCAGGGGACTGAGTGGTCTGACAATGCTCCCCTAAGATAATGACCAAAATTATGCAAAATCTCAAGGAAATGAGAATCAGGGGAAATGTCCCTCACTCTATGCCTCCCTCCTTCCCTCTGGGGCTGAAGTGCTGAGACATGTGAACCAAAACTTTCCAACCCCTTCTCTTCTGTGAGTGATGAAATGGGCTGTCCTTGAAGGAAGTGGAAAGAAGGCATCATGTGGCCCCCTTGGGCTCAGTTTTCTCACTGCTGCAGTTCTCGGAAACAGCATCATTTGAGGAGGAGGGAAGAGTGAACCTAAGACGGAGCCCTGGCTCTCCTTCCAACCAGGAGTGACCATGGACACGTCACTTGCCCTCGCTGGCTCTTAGTCTCCTCATCCTCAGACGAAGGCATTAGACCACGTGATCTCCCAAGGCCCTTCCAGTTTAGAAATGTCAGGGATTATGATCCTCTGGGCCCCAGCAGCACAAATTAAAGAAAGCACTGGGAATCACCCTATGATGCATCCATTTAAATCGCCTTTGTTTCTCACGGTCCCCAGACCCCCCGAGTAACAAGGGATCTGTAGCACAGGGCCCCCGGTTACCATCCCAGCTCTGCCGTGTGCTGCTGGGGGCTCTTAGGGCTTATTCAGCCTTGCTGAACTTCGTTTCCTCACCTCTCGACAGGGGACACCTGTTACTGACCTCAAAGGCCATTGCGGATGAGGGTGAAATAATATGGTACTTTGAGCTGCTTAGGAGGGTGACCAGCACGTAGAAGAGGCCCAAGAATCTGCGTTCATCACCCGCAGTCACAGCCTACAACTCCTCTCCTTCTCTTACAAACATACTCTCATTGGGCTCCAGTGAAGGGCACCAGTGGCCTCCTTGTCAGCCCTGGTTCTGGATGCCCACCTCCCTCCTGGGGACACTCCCCGTCCCTCAGCGGCTGGGTCCCACCGGCTCCTGCTTCCCTGGCTCTACATCCACTTCACCTTTCCTGGTTCTTCATCAGCCCCACTGCCTCCCTATGCCTCCTCCCTGCTGTCTTTTATTCATTGCACTTATCATCCTCTAATATCCTACACAACTTGTTTATTCGGTCTCTCCATCCTCAAATCCATGAGGGCAGGTAGTTTGGGTGTTTGTTCATTGCTTCATCCCAAGTGTTCATTGCTTTATCCAGGAGAGTGCTTGGCACATAGATGTCAATGAAAGAGTCAATGAATGGAAGTGATGACAATGACGATGACCATATAGAAATGTGTGCAGACCCAGAGACGCTACCCTAACAATACCCAGGCAACGCTATGCAGTGGAAAGGACACAAACTTGATGTGGGCAAATCCATTGCTTAATACTTAATAACATGCAGCTTAACCCACCAGAGAGCTGCAGGCAACACTTAGCCCAAGAACCAAGGGAGAGTCCAACTGTGCCTCTGTCTGGCCGCTCCTCCTCAGGAGTCTCTGAGAACAAGAAGGCAAGGAAGGGGTTGCTGCATGCTCTAATTTTTAGTGCCTGCGTGAAGCCCGGTGAGCAGACCCATTAAATCACCCATCACACAGTCCTTGAATGCATGAACCAGGCAGGGGCTGGGACCATCTTAGCTCCCAAGGAAACTGCATCCTAATGTCAGGACCCCATGCCTGCACTTACTCAAGCATTCCCTGCTAATGGATATTTGGCGTTGTTCACATTTCCTTTCTGTAAGTGATGATTCTGAGATGAATGTTTTTGGGCATCGTTAACCCAATTTTTTGATTATTCATTTCTTTAACAATCTATGGACAGAGCCCCTAGGCCATCAGGCCATCTGTTTTCACTAGACAACATCTCCACTCTCTTCCAGTCTCTCCTCTCAGCACAGGGATATGCACATAACCACATTTCCCAGGATCTTCTTCCAGGATGGCTCCAGTTTGGTTTTTGCATATGAGAGGCGCTCACTTGAGATGAGGAAGTGATGAAGAAGAAGCCGTTTTTATGGGAGGGACTCTGGAGCAGGTAGCTGAGAGCAGCCCCGGATGCCCTTCACTTTCCAGTGTCTTCTGAGCACGCGAGCTCGGGGCTGCAGACAGCGGAGTCACTGATGGTGGGGTCCCTGGAACAACTGAGCCTTTGAACTTCTTCACGGAAGCTTCTGGTTGCCATAACTTCTATGGTGTTCCACCCAGAACCTCTCTCAGGGATATGGTTTGTGAAACCTAAAATTTCACGTGCCACTTTGAGATCTTTGAGTCTCACAGAGCCCTGAAAACCTAACCAAGGTGCTCCCCTGCTCCCAGATATGCCCCCAACTCGGCTAGTTGCTCTATCAACTAGAGCTGCTAAACCCCACCCAGTTCTCAGTCTGATGGATCTCACCTCCTTTCAACCCATGAAATTATTCAAACAAGTCAATCACATACTCCTATGGGAATAAAGGGTCACCCCACCCTCTTGTCACTACAAAGCCAACCTCCCACAGCCCCTGCTGGTTCATGCTACCCCCAAGTGCAGCCCCATGTGGCCCTGTGTGGTATGCAGTGTCCTCTTTCCCAGAGCTCTGAGTATATGCGACTAATAAACTGCTGCCCTGTTTATTAGTAACCTGTCCAATGTCAAGTGTCATGTGTCCAATCGTCTTGTTCTAGTTAGGGCAGGGGATCTACCTTTCACCATCAGCATGAATGGAAGGGGGTCGGAATAGGATCATGTGCACATCCCCCAGTTCCTGATGGCACATGGCTGTATTCATCACTGAAAACTGCCCTCCCAGTGGGATATGGATCCTCCCAAAATTACATCCTCTCCAAAGAGGTGGCCAGCAACCAGTGATTGATTGACACCCAGATTCAAAGTCCCAGCCCTCCTGCTCCAGTTTGGGACATTGCTGAAGGGGCATCCCAGCTCCAGAGCTCCCCATAGAATTGGCTGAGACCTTTTTGAACCATTATTTATGACAGCTTCTCCTTCTGCCCAATTCTCCCTTCCTCACATCTTTACAAGTGTATCTCCCCCAGAATATTCCCTGGTAAACCTCCTGCAGACAACTGTCCTTCTCAGAGTCTATTTCCAAGGAATCAAGTCTAAAACTCTGATCTTTGCTGGTCAATCCCCTACAATGTTTGTGTAAGCCATGAGATTTCAAAGTTGGCTTGTTGTGGCAATTAACATAAATTATCCTAATTAAAATGGAAATTGGGGCTGGAAATACAGTTCTTCAATAACAATGAAGCTAAAATATATGAACTTCCTTTGTAGTTGGGCAGTGGGCAGTGAAGAAATTTGTAATTTAGGATGGAAAAATATCAATTCATGTTATTAAAAAATATCACAGCATTAGTGAAATTGTTGCCTAGTGTTATTTTGGAGGCACACCAGATGTTTACTAATTGCCAACTCTAGGGAAGGTTTGGAAAACATATGATTAGTGCTTGTCAGTTGCTATAGGCTACATTTGATAAGATATAAGAGAGAAGCTCAGACCAAAAAACAGGAAGAAAGAGAGAACCTAGAAATTTGGGGTCTTGCAGAGATGACAGAACCAACTGCTTCTAGAGCCCAAATAGGAAGAGATGGGATCAAAAGAGGCTTTAAGGAACAAAAGTCCAGCCAAATGTCCCAGTAAAGATCAAATTGACAGCAAAGACCAGAGTGAGGATTGGATTTCTTTCTACTGTTCCAGATAACATCAAGGGAATTGCTGTTAAGTTGGAGCTTAGGGTGTGGGATAACAGAGAAAAGAAATATTGAGGATTAAGAATTAGTTTGAAAACAAACTTTGGGTGTAGTTTGTGTGGGCTGGAACCAAACAGGATAAAAGAATACTGAGTTTTGAGGGTCATATCACCATATTGTTCTTAACATAATCCCAGCACAACCTTCTAGAGTATTAAGTAGGCCAAGAAAGTAAGGTGGTTCCTGGGATGGTTTATTCCTCAATGCACACTCCACATGCTATCAAGAATGCTCACAGAAAAGGGAGACCCTCCCAGAGGGTGGATCCAGGGCCCATGCAGAACAAAGAATGAAAGAGCATCTTCCAGAAATAGGGTCAGAACCAACATGGACCCTCCCCCACTCCCAGGAGAGGGGCTTTCCCAGCGTCTTCCCAGTGGGATTTCAGTACCACTAAGGACTATGACTCCCATCCTTCCCTTCCCTAAATTGGAGTGCCTATTGTAGTCATATTATCCCAGTTCCATCATTACATGTTGGACTTGGGGTTGGCCATGAGTTGTTATTTCAGTTCAGAGATCCCTGGACTAAGAGAAGTCATGTATGGATCTGATGGGAAGATGGCTGAGCATCACCTGGACAACATGGTTTTGAACTGGATGCAGTGACCGAAAGAGATTTTGGAGGAAGGGTTGAATGAGCAATGTGTGGGGAGAGAAAAGAATGAAGACATATTTAGTGACCAGAAAGACACACTTGGCAGAGACAAAGCCCACCAACATTCCATGTGCTTCCATACACTTCCCAGGTTCGTTTGGAGTTAAGGTGAAACCATATGATTAGTTCTAGCTAATGGCCTGCAAATGGAAGTGACGTGTGTCTTTTTCTTTTACTGTGTGCACCGCCTGTTATAGCTTCAAGATGAAGGAGGGCCCTGACCACACTGAACTTTACATAAGAAAGAAATAATCCTTATTCAGTTGACATGGAGATTTCTGGGCTTGTTTGTTTCTGCAGCATAGCCTAGCCAGCCCTGACTAATATTCTTATGATGTCTCCTTTTTCTCTAATTATCAAATAGAAAAACAGACATGGGATGACAACATAATACCTTTAGATAATACAAAGTTTCAAAAATCTAACAAAACTCAGCTTCTTTTCATCTAGGGATCACCCTGTAGGTTTGATTGGATTAATTTTTTTCTGCATTTATTTCTGATATATAAGGGAAGGGGGCAGAGGACTCACTGACAGCTCCTTCGTCACTCTGAGTACATTCCTTCAGTAGGCTGTGTGGACCAGACCCTCCACAAAGGCTCCTTTCCCCATTGCTCGTACCACCAGGAAAAAGTGATGGGCTACTCAGCTACTTCCTGAAGACTGTCAGCCTTGGGAATAGCCCACACCTTAAAAGCCCAGAGCCAGCCTTCTTGGGGCATTTCTCTCTACCCGGCAACAGCATTGAAGCAGTGCATTTAGTTCAGGAGCATCTTAACCTTTCTAAAACACAGAGCTCTTCTTGACCCGAAGTTAAGAACCATAGGATTTAGAACCTTAAGTATGGAAGTCTGAAGATAAACCTTCAACCCACCCCTAGAGTACAAAGCACGAGTATGTAAAACATAAGGAAACTTGATCCAGGCTCAGCTCCAGCGACCACCCAGGCCAGGATCCGTTCTGAGTATCTGCTTTATCTGGGGGTTGAGAACCCCCAACTATTTCTGAGAAAGGCAGTTTCCTGCTGCAGCCAGCCATCAACTGGCAGGCAGCTGAATGGGTCCCCTACCCTCTTTCCCAAGGAAGATATGTCTTTTTAAAATACAAAGCTATCTAACATGCCCAGCAGTTCTTCGTCTGTACACGAATAGAAAACTTCACTTTCAAGTTCAGGATATTCAAAGATCCCCTTAAATCTAAACCGGGCATCCTTGGGATAAGAACTTCTTATGTAGAGGAGAGAGACCTCACATTATAGGCTCTTTGGTAAATGTATAACAGTCACTCCAAAGACTATTGTAATAATTCTAAACTTTGACCATCTTCAGTATCGAGTACGTGACTTCCAATTCAGTGGATGGGAATCATGGCATTTCAGAGGTAGAGCAAGTAACCATGAGAGTGTCCGGAGGAGTCTGAGAGACCCTAAAGCCATGCATAATAAAGAGGCTGAGTAGACTGGGGACCCCTTCCTCCAATCCCTTTAAACAGAACTGCTTGTTTTAGTCTGTTTTATGTAATGGAGGGTTACATAAGATTCATTGGAAGGAAGGGTGAAAACACAGTTCAGCTACTAAAACAAATCCCTGATCTTATCAAAAAGGCCTTCAGATTGCAGAAACCAAAGCACAGACTGGCGTCTCAAAGTCCAAGCTTTCACTGCACCGCCCATCTCCAGTGAAGTTACGGCCAGGCTTGCGTTTCCCTGTGGGACCAGGATGTTTGATGCCCACGTGATTTCAACACACTGTGTTTTCTGACTGGCGCACCCTGCCTATCACGCCTCTCCACCCCTCCCCCATATTCTAAACACACCCAATGCCCACCTGCCCATTTTTCCAAATTGGGCTCTCTCTGTCCTCAGATGGAACAAGACCACCTCCTCCTTGGTGAGCCCAGTTGCCTTCTGCACACCTGACCCTCATGACTGGTAGAGGTTTCCCGGCCATCCTCCCTTCTCTGTGGTCAGCTCCCTGAACCCAAGGTCTGGGTTTCATGATCTGTTCCTCACAGTCTCTTTTTGAGTTATGCTCTAGTCTTGGCCCACATGACTTTGACTTTGAGGGGAGCTGCCTTGGTGACTTGAAGGTTTTGATGTGCTAAGAGATCACAGAGGGTAGAGGGCTGTGGCTTCCTTCCCAGGCCCTACCTGCCTGCTCTTGGATGAGGGTCGTGACTTTGAAAGTAAGGGAGCCCAAGGAGAAAGCTGGGAAATAAGCCTAAGGATTCAAAAGGAAGGATTCCTGGGGTGACTCTCTCCTTGGAATTCCACTTGGATTAGGCCAGGTCCTGGAGGACTGACTCTGACATCTGAATGCATTGGGCAAACAAGAATTAAGCACCAATTCTCCTCTGTTGTTCCTCCTTGGTATTTAGTGAACTCCTGGGAAGTTCTCATGGTCTCAGCCCAGAGCATGCAGGGACAGGAGCTTGCTACACTGTTAAAGGGGGGGTATCCTCGTGGGAGCCTTGATCATCAGACAGAGGCCACCAGGATGGAGAATGGGTGCCACGTGGGTTGCCCCATGTTCCAATAAAGAAATTTGTTCCCCAAGAGTTTCTTTCCAAAACCAGAGTGAAAGCAGGGTCTGATGTACGCAGAGCAATGGCCACCTTGTGTAAGGAGCTTCGGTACTTATCCCTCATATCTGCACACCCAGAGGAAGCGTCTGCACAGAAACCTCACATTTTAATAGCTACTGCTTACTGAGCACCTACTCTGTTCTGTAGCATACGTTATCCCGTAACAGGTAACATAAACACATCTCAAATCATCACAATCGCTCTTCGTGGTCGAGGGCTCCTCTCCTGTCTGCAGAGGAGAGATCTGAAGCTCAGAGAGGTTGACTGGTCCAGTGTCCACAGCAAATAGAGTTTGGATTTGAACCCAGGTTTGTCAAATTCCAAAATTCATGCTGTTTCCACTTTCAGCTTAGCCCTTCACCTGGTGTTTCATACCTCCTCTGTTAGAAGTCAACCCTTTGCACAATCCCTATTTCCCTACTCATTCAGTGGACATGTACCCAGGACCTACCATATAGCAGGCACTGTGCTAGCAGTTGAGAATCTTGGATGATGAAGGCATGTGCAGCTAACAGTAAAGCCAGCCTCCTGAAATGTGCACCATCCAAATGGTCAAGGATGACCTCAACTGAGTGTGACACAAAGGCCCAGATGACCAATGACCCCTTCCCATTTCAGCTTCCTACTCTTTCTGTCATTCAGCCTTCCCTGACCAGCTCTCCGGCACCAGCATCGTCCAGGTGCCCTGCGGAACTCTCCCTCATACTCCACAAGGACCTGGCTCACCCTCATCAAAGCTGGCCTAGCTGCTGCCAGTTCTCCCAGAACTCAGCTGGCCACATACAATGTCCCTCCTCAGAATCTCTGTCGACAAGATAGTCATTCATTCGTACAGGAAACAGAAAGTTTCTTCCACAGAATGAGTACCTTAGGCTAGTCCCTGGGGTTACAATGACCAATAAGACAGTGGTGCTGCCTTTAAGAAGCTCAGGCTAGAAAAAGGGGGACGTGGACACACAAGGGCCCCAAAGCATGACAGGTGAAATGGCAGGAGTCTGGGCATGGTAAAGGGCAGGGGTAAGGGACAGCCATAAAGAAAGGTAGAGTTGATGTCTTCTTCCGGGGGCAAGTTATTTCAGGGAAGCTTCAAGGAGGTGACGGCTCAAATTAACCATGAAGAATGAGCAGCCATCCTTGGGCTACTAGGAAAGAGGTGGGATGGAGATGGGTATAGGAAACACATTCAGGAGAAGGAACCAGTGTAAGTAAAGTCACAGTAGCATGACCCAGCAAGGTACAGTCTACAAATCCCAGGTAGTATGGATGGCCAGGTCATAGTGTAAGGATGGCCAGGTCACAGTGTAAGGATGGCCATGACATGGTGTATGGGTGTGTGCAAGTGTGTGCTGGACAGTGTGCACAAGGAGATGAGGTAGGAAGGGGCCAGATTTTGTAGTGCTTGTAAGATATACGAGAGAGAAAGTGGGCTTTACATTGTGGGCAGAGGGTCCTGGGCTCCTCTGTGCTCTGTCACCCAAGGGTCTATGGCACGCAGACTGCTGGGCTCACACATGCCTCTGATTCACAAGGCAGGGCAGGGCACTGGGGTCTGATGTGGGCCTGGGAGCTCCAGCTGAGTAGCTTTGATTGCTACGGGAGAGGAGGGGCCTGGGGAAAACCTGTGGCCCAGCCCCTCTCCTTAACCATCACGAAAGTCCACCGCCCTGTGGGGTGTCAGTGTTCTCAGCCTGAACCACACCATCACCTCCTAAAATCAAGATTCAGGGCCTCTGTGAAAATAAGGGCTGGGCTTACCTGACACTCTGGTCCCAGGTGAGGACCAGAGAGGGCCAGGGCATGGCTGGGGTCTGGGTGGCCAGGCCCAGGTAGAAGCCATGTCCTTCCCCTGCTCGCACTGCCATGGCCATGGCAGGGGCCCACCAAATCAAGACCACAGGAAAGTAGTCCCCTCCCAGCCTGTTCCACCTCTCCACGCCCTCATCTGACCTGCAGGTCCCGGGACCTGAACAGGTAAGGGAGCTCCTGCTGCTCTCCTGCTGGGCACTTTAATTTAATAATGAGCCCTTGGGAGCCCAGGGAAGGTGTCGTGGTGATGGCAACTCAGGTGCTGCGACGAGAGCATTAGGGACCATGCTCCCCTCTAAGCCCCAGTTAAAGCACAAAAGAGTAACTCGGTTCATTTCTGAAAAAAATCTCGTGAAAGAGCATCGAGTTCGTTGCCTTTCAGTAGCTCCTATAAAGCCCCGCGGGGGTCTGAGAGTCAGACTTCAGGCCTCTGGCACATGGAGAGAGGCATTTTTCAGAGCCTCCGACTGAGCCCTTTCAGCAACGGGAAACGCTGACACTTCCTTGTGTAGCAGGCAGGCCTCTTTCTGGTTTAGCTGTGCTTTCTGTGGAAAATCCCCAAACCCCCTCTCCTTGCAGGCAAGCGAGATGGGGCACATTTCCTGGGATAGAGACCCCCTCCCCTAGCCTTCAGGAACTGGTGAAGATGCAGGTAGGCACGGGAAGACATTCCTGGGGTGGGGGCCCCTCAACAGTTCAGCTCTGGGCCATTTTCAACTTTTATCAGCCAATTGTTTACCTTGTCTTTAACATGTCAAAGAGTCTATAAAAGCTAAGGTTGCTTTTTGTTCGGGGCACAGACTTTCAGAGGCTACTCGGCTGAGCCCTATGGCCATAGCAAATAAAACCTGCTTCCCGAAACTACGGATCCTTAGTCTCAGCTTGTTCTAACTTCGCAGAACGTTTCTGGAGGCCTGCAGCCTCCTTCCTGGTTTTCGCGCTACACTTGGGGGGTCTGTGGAGTGGGATTTGAATCCTCCTCCACCAGACTCTTTAGATACGTCTTCTCACCAACCACAGCAGAAAGGGGCCTCTCCCCTTGTGCCCCAGATAAGAGCTGGGAAGCATCTAGTTCTGCCAGTTAGAGTTGGCTTTATTCAGAGAAAGAAAACCGGCTGTTCTGAGACTTGGCCTGAAGCAGAGGCCAGTTTCTTACGTGCCAGCGCCACCTGCTGGCCACGTATAAATCTCATTGGTAACTGCAGAGGTGCAGGCCCTTTCAATGGAAACGTTTCCCACTTCAGATATTCAAACTTTCTACCTGAGAAATCAAATCTCGTGCTATTCAAAATCCATAGAGAAGAAGATGGCCTATTCTGGTGTTGGTACTGGCAGTTGACGGTATGGGGGAATTTATATTCTTACTTTGAACAATATGCTGATATGATATGGTGTCTTACTCTTGGCCACACTTATTATTGATGTTTTACATCTTTATCAATTTCATAGGTAAAAGTTAAATATTGTTTTAATTTGTTGTTAATTTGTGTTGTTGATTGTGCTGTTGTTGTGTTTTAATTTGTTGTTAACCTGTGGTAGCTGTTTGTGTATGTGTGTGTGTGACTTGTTGCTCTTTTCTCGGTTAACTAACTTTAAACCTACTCCTTTAAATGAAAGTTCAGACAACAACCAATCTAAAAAGATAACATGTGAGCAAACTGTGAGTTGACCTTGCTTTTCTTCATAATTATAATGATAACACTTTAAATATACTTCAGAACTCAAAATTTTTACACCATAACGTCTTCTTACCCTCCATTCTAGGCAGTTATATTTCATTTTGATGATATTCTCTTCCCTTTTCATAAAAGCCTGAAGGCAACAACTTTGATGAATCCTGGCTGTCAACTGATGAAATAGTTGTCAAGTTCTTTAGAGAGAAATTTATCTTCTAGCCAAAAGGCACTTAGCTCTACTTTTAGATGTTCAGAAATTTCGATACAATTACGTATCTTTTGTATCCAAAAAAGTGAACATGTGTAAACCTCTAAAAAAAAAAACATACATTTTATAGATCACCTTCCCAGAAAAAGTCATTACATTGTCAAGGCATGTAATTGCCTTAACAATGTAATGAATGTAAATTTCATATTGTGGGGTAGTGAAAGTGCTGGGAGAATTACTATTGTCAAAATAGAGTTGGTGAGACTGAAACTTAGAAGTCCTCTTTGTCCAAGGAAGAGATAGACAATTTGAAGCTGCGGACCTTTCCCATCCATTTAACTCAATTCCATAAGTCAACTATTGACTGAAGGGTGTTTGTGTGACTGAGCTTGGGAGAGTCACATCCATACTCCTCAACAGAGCATTTAAGGAAACTTTGTCATCTGGCTTCTTCTGCCATACTAGACTCTTTTCCAGCCACATCCACCAGTCATGGGGGACCCTGGGATGGTCCCTGGAGGTGCAGCTGCCTCCCACGCCCTTCTGCCTGCTGCTGCCATCCCATCTGGGGTCACTTTCATCCTTGCCACTGTCTCTATAGTACCCTGCAGCAGAGATCAAGCAGCCACATCCTCTTTCCGCATGAAGCGTCCACTTGCCCTCTGCCCTCAGCAGAAGCCCATCCTCCTCTAGGGTCCCGCAGGACTTTGTAGGACCCCTCAGTAGCTGTTCTCTCCCACCACCTACGAGGCCACAAACTCAAACTCTAAGTGGGTGAGCTGTGTCCTCCAAATTGTAGGGTTAGCATACACCAGGAACAGAGGTCTGTGAAGGAACGAAGGAACAGATGTGGAGGGCACTTTGCACTTACAAAAGGCTTCCATAGGCTTGGGACTATTTAGTCAGCACAATTGCCCTGCAAGTGGCACATTTTTTTTTTCTGTTGAAAATAAAATTCAGGGCAGAGAGGTGGAGGAAGAAAGACAGCAGGGAGATTTTGCAATTTAGTGGGGGAAGCAAGAGATGTTACTGTGAACATCTGACAGTAATAGAAGACTGATTACATTGAGGTCAATGCCTAAGAACCAACCTTAGGAGCCAAGAAAAATTTTTTAGGAAAAAACACATAATGTTCACTTTGATTTTCCTGAGCAAGAAAAATCCTTGCAATAACTTGAACACACCACATGGGGGCAGAAGAAGCTCATCATAATTAGGATTTGCTATTCCTCAAAGAGGAATGCTTATTCCTAATTCTACATCCTGGAGAGGGGAGACACAAAAGAAAATAAGGTAGTAAACAGTCATTAAGTGCCTACTACATACCGGAAAGTTTACCCGGGATGAGTCAGTTTATTTATTTTGGGGGGGGGAGGGGTGGTGGGGGTGATGCATAGTCCAGGAATTGAACCCAGGTCTCCTGCATGGAAGGAGATGGAAGGAGTCAGTTTATCTTTGAGTGCAACTAATCCTTCAAAGTATTCTTATCTGCCATCTCTTCTAGAGGTGATATGACTTGTCCAAGGTCACACACAAGGTCAGTAATGCATCTGGGATTTAAAGCCATCTCGGATTCCAAAGTCTGTGTTCGTTCCTTTCATTCCTTGTCTTTATTGTTTCCTGTATGTTCACATTTTAAAATTACATAAATAATACAAGAATACATTTTCATTCTTAAAGATATTTACAGACAAAACATATTTTTGCCCCGTCTCCCATCCAGTCCTGCCCCCTCCCAAGATATAAATGCTTTTATCAATTTGCTGGGCCACTTTCCAGACTTCTTCCCCATGCATTTGCAAGCATATGGATATTTATTTGAACCCAAATGAGTTAATTTGAATTATTATTTCATCATTTGTCTTTTTCATATTATAATGAAATATTATGTTTGAAACTACATGATGTATAAGATTTGCTACACAATAATCCACTGGAGTGGGAGGAAATTGGGTAGGAATAGAGGAAGCAAGAAGGATTCTTGGATTGATCATTTTTATAGCTGGGATGATGGGGGTTCATCGTACTGCAATTCCATCCTTTTAGATACTCACAGACTTCCAGTTTACACTTAGGATGTTGGAAGATGGAAAAATCATTTATACCTTTACAAGAACAACAACAAAAGTTCTAGACAATCTGCAAATTCATAACTTTTTTTGAGCCCGCCAGACAGCTGGGGTCACAGGGTACCAACTAACCTGAAGTCTATGGAAAGATAGAAGCTTCCAGGGAGAGGCAGGAGGCGAGCATTTGTTTACCTATGGCAGGTATCATTGGACATCAGTAAGAAAAATTCAGCTAAAATTTTTAACAAATTGCTAAAGGCTAGTATAATCATATCAGACTATAGAACTACTAGGGATTGCAAACATAGGAGGCATTTACACCCACTAGCAAAGTGTTTTCCAAGGGACCCTCTGGGTGACAAAGAAAGATCTGAGGTGGAGCAAGAGTCCAGAGAAAGCTTTCCTTGTGCTCCAGAGCTGGGAGAGAGGACAGTAGTCATTGTGAGAGAGGCATGGAGCCCTACGTGGATACTTTCTCCTTTCTCACTATAGATCAAAAGCCTTACACCACTAATGGAAGGATAATAAACCCTGTAACCCTTAGAGTGCTGGTAAAAATCCAGAGCTGGAAGAGAAGAAAGAAAAGCCCCTTTATTCTGGGGGAGGCACAAGACACTGCCCACTGATGAGAACTCAGGATCATGGAGAAAGCTCCAAGACCCAGGATTCTTAGGCACAGTTACTCAGAGCAAGAGAGGATGCCCCCCTCTGCCCCACACCAGAGGCAGGAATGACTTCCTGGGCAAGTGACCTAGGACCAGAAGGGTCATAGACTTTGTTTAATGCTCTGCTGTCACTGTCTTAAAGTTCTTCATTTTTCTGAGCACGGGACTCTGCATTTTCATTTTGCATTGGGACCTGCAAATTGTGTAGTTCCTCCTGCCATCAGTCTAACAAGTGTTGAGTAACAAGTAACGAGTAGCAGCAGTTGGCAGCTGGAAGAGGGGCAATAGCATGGATAAGACCCTCTTCTAGACAGAACACAAAAGAAATCTAAAGTTGAGGGTGGAGCAGATATTGAGAAAAGTATTCCAAGCAGGTTAAACTCAAACCAATCCACATCTGAAGACATCATAAAACAACTGTCAAAAACCAAAACAAAGAAAAAATCTTGAAAGCAGCAGGAAAGGAGTGACTTATCATGTACAAGTGATCCTCCAAAGATAAACAGCTGATTTCACATCAGAAACTATGGTGGCCAAAGGCAGTGCGATGATATCAGTGTGCTAAAGGAAAAGACTGAACCAAGAATTTTATATCTAGAGAAACTATCCTTCAATTATGAAGCAGAAATTATGACATTCCCAGAAAAAAACAAAAACTGAGAGTATTCATAACTAACAGACCTCCTCTATAAGAAATACTAAGGGGAGCCCCACTGACTGTGATGAATGGATACTAGACAGTAATTTGAATCCACACACAAAAAACAAAGAGCACAGGTAAAGAAACTGCATAGGTAAATATTAAAGATAGTAAAAATATATTTTCTTTATAACTATTTCTCCTAACTGATTTTAAAAAGCACTGCATAAAGCAATAATTTAAAATACATGTTTATGGGCATATAATACATAAAGCCATTATTTATATTACAATAATAGCACAAAGGAGGGGGAGGGAATAGAGCTATATTCCTATATATTTTGTATACTAATCAAATTAAGTTGGTATTAATTTGAACTAGATTGTTATAACCTAAGATGTTAATTGTAATTCCCAGAATAACCACCAAGAAAATTAAAAAAAAAACAAACCTGTACATGGTATAAGAAACAACAAGGAATTATTGATGCTAGAAAATATAGATCTAATGCAAAATAATGGAACAATAGAGGAATGGAAAGACACACATATAGAAAACAAATACCAACATGGCAGACATAATTCTACCTTATCAGTATAAACACTCCAATTAAAAGTCAGAGATTGATGTGATGATATTGTGAGCCCTTGATTGTACACCATGTATAGAATGTTTGTTGCTTAAGTTTGACAGAAGTAAAAATATTTATTAAAAAGAGAATTTTAGACTTAAAAAAAGTCAGAGATTGGCAGAATGTATAAAAATAGGATACAACTATATGCTGCTTACAATAGGCACACTTACATTTAAAAACAAAAATAGGTTAAAAATAAAAGGATGAAAAAATATGTCATGAAAAGAGAAATCAAGAGAGCTGGCATGGCTATACTATTATCAGACAAAATAGACTTTAATACTAAAATTGCTACTAGAGACAAAGAAGGACATTTTAATAACAGAGTCAATCCTTTAAGAATATATAACTATTATAAACATATAAGCACCTAAGAATGGAGCCCCAAAACATATGAAGCAGGAAAATGACAACATTGAAAAGGAAAATAGAAAATTCAACAATAGTAGTTGGAGACCTCAAACCACATTTTCAATAATAGTTAAAACTACTATGTGGAAGATCAAAATGGAAATAGAAGACTTAAACAATAGTATAGGTCAACTAGATCAAAAAGCATCTACATAACCCTCCACCCAACAACAGCAGAATACATAATATTCTCAAATGTACAAGGAACATTCTCCAGGATATACCATAATTTAGGCCATAAAGCAAGTCTAAATAAATGTAAAAGGAGTGAAATGCAAAATATATTCTCTGACCACAATGGAATGAAATTTAAAAAATCAATAGCCAAAGGAATTTGGAAAATCCACAAATACACGGAAATTTTAAAATGCACTCCTAAATAACAAATATTTCAAAGAGAAAACAAAAGGGAAATTATAAAATAGTTAGAGATGATTAAAAGTTAAGACATAGGGCGGCTGCCGTGGCTCAGCAGGCAGAGCTCCGACCTGCCGTGCTGGAGGTCTGGAGTTCGATCCCTGGTGCCTCCTGCCCATATGCAAAACTTAAAAAAAGAAAAAAAGTTAAGACATAACATACCAAAACTTGTAGAATGCAAATAGAGCAATAATTAGAGGGACTCTTATAACTACAAATACATACATTAAAAAAAAAGAACTCAAATTAATATCCTAACCTTCCACCTTAAGACAAAGGAATGAGAAGGGCAGACTAAATCCAAAGCAAGCAGAAGGAAGGAAATAAAAAATATTAAAGTGGAAGGTAATAAAATAGAATAGAAAATCAATAGAGAAAATAAATAAACCAAAATTATTTGCTTAAAAAGATCAATAAAATTGGCAAAATTTTAGCTAAACTGACCAAGAAAAAATGAGGGAAGGCTCAAATTACTAAAGTCACAACTGAAAGAGGGGAAATTACTGCTAGCCTTTGAGAAATTTTTAAAAAAGCCTTTTAAGGGAATACTATGAACAACTGCATGACAATAAATCAGTAACCTAAATGAAATGGATACAGCTCTAAATCTTCATGACTTTGGATTAGGCAGTAATTTCTTAGATATGACACCAAAATCACAAGCAACAAAAGAAAAAAATAGATAAATTGGACCTTTTAAGACGTAAAACTTTTGTGCTTTAATTGATACCATCACAAAAGTGAAAAGATAATCAAAGATGGGGAGAAAATATTTGTAAATCAAATATCTGACAACAGACATGTATTCACAATATATAAAGAACTCTTAACCACTCAATAAAAAGGCAACTAACCCAATTTTTCTATTGGGAAAAGGATTTGGATAGACATTTATCCAATGAAGATATGCAAATGGCCAATAGGTTCATTAAAAATGTTCAGTATCATTAGTCATTAGAGAAATTCAAATTGAAACCACAATGAAATACCATTTCACACCCACTAACATAGCTATAATCAAACAGACAGATAAAAAGTGTTGGTGAGGATACGGAAAAATTGGAACCCACTTACCTTATTGGTGGGAATTTAAGTGGTAAAGCCACTTTAGAAGAGTTTGACATTCTTTAAAAAGTTAAAAATAGAGTTATTGTATGACCCAGCAATTTCACTCCCTCATATGTTTCCAAGAGAACTGAAACCATGTATCTGTAAAAAAATTCTCTATTTTTTACATGAATGTTCATAACAGTATTAATCATCATAGCTAAAAAGTGGAAACAACCCAAATATCCATCAAATGATGAAGGGGTAAACAAAATTTGGTATACCCAGACAATGAAGAATCATTTAGCCATAAAAAAGATATGAAATACAAGACCAGCCCCATCAGGATGTGGAACGAGAAGTCTCAGGGCTCTGTCCCGCTGCAGAAGCTTTGGACCACCACCGAGAACTGGCAGAAACAAGCCCCAGAAAACAGTTAACAAGACAATTACAGCATCAGGATAAGCGTGGAATCAAGAAACAGATAGCAGCATGCATGGCTGGCCCAGTTTCTCTGGTGGTAGCCTGAGGTTCTGAGCCTGGACATTTGCTCCAGACCCGCTATCCCAGAATTGGTTCTGCATGTAGAAGGCAGCTAGCAGAGCTCTCCTAAAGAGAACTGTGGGAGGCAATCAAGTCAGGGAGGCCTGGGACAAGGTTGTAAGACATATGGGGCAGAGTCTGGGACCATGAGGAAACCGTTTCCCAGGGAAGAGGGAATATTCCTAACCATGTAAGGGGAAACTCCTAGGGCTGCATGCGCATGTCCAAGCCAAGACCTGTGTGCAGAAAGGATCAGGGAAACCTCTGCACTTTGGACTTAAGCTATTCTCTAAACTCATTGTATGAAAAAGCATTAAAGGATAATACTTGAGCAAGTCAATTAGCAAAGACTGAGGACAGCGTCTTCTTTTTTCCTTCCTTTCTTTTTTTTGTTCTCTAATGTTATGACAGGAAAGCTCTGCTGTGATATTAGCTGGATGCAAATTTAAGGTATAGATGTCTCAAATTCAAAATTCCATCAATAACACATTAAAATATCAAAATGTCCAGGTTTCAACAAACTACACAAAGAAATAAGAAGCAAAGGCCCAGGCAGAGGAGATTAAAGTATTAGAAACTATCAGTGAGGAGGTCCGACCTGGTATGTACCAGACAACGACTTAAAAAAAAAGTCCTAAATATGCTCAAAGAGCTAAAGGAAAACATGGAAATGACAGTTGAATACAAGGAAGAATATCAGTAGAGAGATGGAAATTACGAGAAGGAACCAAATAGAGCTGAAGACACAGTAACAGAAATGAAAAATTCCTCAGAGCGTTTCTGCAATAGAGTGGAGCTGGCAGAAAAAAGAACCAGTGAACTTGAAAATAAGACTATTGAAATCATCCTGTCTGAAGAGCAGAAAAAAGAAAGAATGAATCAAAGTGAACAGAGCCTGGGGAACCTGTGGGGCACCATCGAGATTGCCTGTATATACATTGTAGGCATCCTAGATGAAGAAAGAGAGAAAGGGGGAAAATAATATTCGAGAAATAATGACTTGTAAGCTCCCCAAATTTAAAGACATGTGTGCTGGTTTGAACAGAAGTATGCCCCCTAAGAAAAGCCATGTTTTGATATAAAACCCATTCCTTAAAGGTAGAATAATCTGTATTCAATACTGTATGTTTGAAGCTGTAATGAGATCATCTCCCTGGATGATGTGATTTAGTCAAGA
>PVIY010039261.1:8532-23340 GCA_004026745.1 Myrmecophaga tridactyla
TCAGTGAGACCATACAGTATTTGTCCTTTAGTTTTTGGCTGGTCTCACTCAGCATAATGTTCTCAAGGTCCATCCATGTTGTTACATACTTCATGAGTTTATTCTGTCTTAAAGCTGCATAATATTCCATCGTATGTATATACCACAGTTTGTTTAGCCACTCGTCTGTTGATGGACATTTTGGCTGTTTCCATCTCTTCGCAATTGTAAATAATGCTGCTATGAACATTGGTGTGCAAATGTCCGTTTGTGTCCCTGCTCTCATGTCCTCTGAGTGGATACCTAGCAATGGTATTGCCGGGTCATATGGCAATTCTATACTTAGCTTCCTGAGGAACTGCCAAACTGTCTTCCACAGTGGTTGTACATTTTTACATTCCCACCAACAGTGGATAAGTGTGCCTTTTTTCCCACATCCTCTCCAGCACTTCTCATTTTCTGTTTTATTGATAATGGCCATTCTTTTAGGTGTGAGATGATATCTCATTGTGGTTTTGATTTGCATTTCCCACATTCAAACGTTTTTGACATGGTTACAATCAGTGGCTCACAATATCATCACATAGTTGTGTATTCATCACTGTGATCATTTTTTTGAACCTTTGCATCTCCAGCCAAAGAAAGAAAAAAAAACTGCATACATGGCATACCCCTTACCTCTCCTTCTCATTGTCCACTAGTATTTCAATCTACTCAATTTAATAAAGGGATCTTTTCAAAAGGAACTTTACTGAGAAACTGTGGGGAAGCAAAAGAATAAAAAGCGAAACTATGTCCATACACAGAGATCCACACATTCACTTAGCCCAGAATTCCATCCTAAGCTAATTGAAGTTCCTGGGTTCCTGAGTTCCTGAGTTCCTGGGTTCCTGGGTTCCTGGCTATGCGGACCTCACTTCCTTTCCTTTTCCTGTCACCTCAAGTGCATACTGATGTTAGGTCAGCTGGATTTTAGACCTCAAACTCAGAGAACTGGGCTAATCGAACATCATAGTTCTTAACACATTGTTATCACAGGATCTCTCCTCATTCCTTATTCTCTTTTTTTGTTTTTTTTAAATTTTGCTTTCTTTCCCAATCCCTATTCTCATTTCACATGTTAGAATTTCCCATAGCCCAGTTCCTGGTTGACTTTCTGGGTTTGACACTGGGCATGCACTCTTTGAGTCCTTGGCTAGGTTCCCTCAGCTCTGCAGTTGTTTCCTGACCCCAGGGGAATAGACCTTTCTCCCCCCACAACCATGCACACACATATGCGTGCACACACACACAAACACATACATGCCTGGCCCCCAAGAGTCCAGCCCTTGTTCCAGATGGGCTTATATTGCTTTGGGGAGAACATAAAGGTCTGACCTTGCTCAGGCTGCTGGAGGGCTGGGTTGGGGAAGAAGGTGAGAGGTGGGTGTCTGGTCCAGACCCCTCCTGTCCCCCAGGCTTGTGGTGGCAGTGGAAGAGGCCTTCACTCATATTAAGCGGCTGCAGGAAGAGGAACAGAAGAACCCCAGAGAGGTGATGGATCCCCGGGAGGCAGCCCAGGCTATCTTCGCATCCATGGCCCGTGCCATGCAGAAGTACCTTCGGACCACCAAGCAGCAGCCTTACCACACCATGGAGAGCATCCTGCAGCACCTTGAATTCTGCATCACACATGACATGACGCCCAAGGTAGGCCTGCTCTGCTTCCAGCATTCTTCCTCTTTCCCCAACTTCTGCCCCCCATCTTAGCTACCTTTGTTTCCCCTTGTTCTTTAATGTATTTCCTCACCTTCCGTCCCTTCTCTCTTCACCTCCTCCTTATAGTCTCTTCTCTTTGCACGAGGTGAAGTTCTTGGATAAGAAAGGGGGAAGGGCTTCAGGACTGTTATGAGGATGATTAAGACTCCCTCCCCATTTCTGGAACGGTCCTTATCCAGACCCAGAATCCCACCTTTACCCCCTCTACTTCCACCAGATCGTCTTTGCTCTGTGCTCATTTTGAGCCATTACTCACCCTTCAACTCTGTTTGCTAGAATTGTTTCTCCTGAGTCACCCTTGGTGAACAGATGACTAGAGAGGTTGCACTTTGTGACAACTCTGGCTCCCTGCTGATGCCACCCACCTTGGCACTAACCATACCTGCTCTTTGATGGTGTGATGAATATAAGGAGATCACGGTGTGATGACTATAAGGAGAAAAGCACAGGAGACCCAAGTTCTAGTTTTGACCCTGCTGAGCCATACCTCACCTCTGTGAGTCCCAGTGTCCTCACTCATAAAACAAGGGTGTGAAGCAGGCATCTCATGCCCTTCCTGCTCTAACGTTCCTGCTCTAACATTCTAATTCCTGTTTATGGAATGATCTGGTGGGGTGGTGGCAAATCTTGGTGTCTTTACAAGCTCTGCCCCAGGGATGGTGGAGAGTGAGATGGGTGGGAGAAATTCCTAGGCAGACCGTTCTCCCCTCCTCAGGCCTTCCTGGAGCGGTACCTGGTGGCTGGACCCACCATCCAGTACCACAAAGAGCGCTGGCTAGCCAAACAGTGGACACTGGTAAGCGAGGAGCCAGTGACCAATGGGCTCAAGGATGGCATCGTTTTCCTGTTAAAACGCCAGGACTTCAGCCTGGTGGTCAGCACCAAGAAGGTCCCATTCTTCAAACTCTCCGAGGAATTTGTGGATCCCAAGTCGCACAAGTTTGTCATGAGGCTGCAATCTGAGACCTCAGTGTGACTGTGCAACAGTAGGGGGAGTGGGAGACTCTGGGGGGCTCCAGAAGGTGGTGGGAGGTGGCCTCGTTCTCAGGCCAAGCCAGATTCCTGCCACCTTCCTTCCTCTTGCTCTTGTTTTTTTTTTTTTCTTTTTACTTGAATTAACTTACCCCTCAGCGCATCTCCTTCCCTCTTCCTTATTTCTACCCTGTGTAAACCTGGAGAGACCATCCTGCTGTCAGCAGTACCTGGAAAGACCCTGCTTCTTTTAATTATTTTTCCTTCACTTTTTTTTCTGCATGGGCAGGCACTGGAAATGAAACAGGGTCTCCAGCCTGGCAGGCAAGAACTCTCCCGGCTGAGCCACTGTGGCCTGCCCTTTCCTTCACTTTTGTATCACTCCAGGCCCTGCAGGAATCAGTGCCTCTCTCCTTCTTCTTTTCCTAACTTTTCCCTGGAGGACAGTCTCTTCTTAAAGGACGCCGGGCCCTCCTGACTGTACCTTCTCTCACCCGAAACCCTACTCACAACCCAGGTTCTTGTTTGTTTCTCTCTAGGAGCCCTTGGCAGGGTCTCTGGGATGGGGGGGGGGGGCAAGGATGTGACCTCAGAGAATAATGCTGCCAAATTCCTCCAGGGCAGCAGCTCCCATGTTCCTCCTATCCCCCCACTCCCACCCATAACAAACCCTCAGCTTTTGGGACAAGGGTACTCCTGGGTCTTTCCATGTAACCCCGGAGTTAGGAATTTCCCTGTCAAGGTTATTTGCTTCTAGATGTTAGAGCCTCCCTCTCTCATCCACACACATCTAGAGCAAGAGACTGGCAGGCCATAGTGGCTCAGCAGGCAGAGTTCTCGCCTGCCATGCTGGAGACCTGGGTTTGATTCCTGCTGCCTGCCCATGCAAAAAAAAAATCAAAATTAGAGCAAGAGACAGTTGCTACCCTTGACACTCAAATTGCCACTTTCCTTTCTGATTTGAGTGGTTGTGGGTGACCACAGACAAATCTGAAATGTACATTCTCTGTGACCACCTTTCCTGGGTCCTGAGGGTAGGCACCTTTTCCCAGTATGTCTTTCCTAGACAGTTGCTGAGAGCAAGGGCAGAACGGATCCCTTGGGTCTTGGGGAGACTTGTGACTGTCGTTCACCTCTGCCCTCTGAGCCCCCTCTCCCCTTCGTTCCTGCCTTGGTGGGACAGGTTCCCCCTGGTGAAGGATGGCATGTGGACTCCTGTGTAGACCTAGCGGCTTGAAGATCCTGACCCAGCCCTCGTTGTCTTAGACAAATGTTTTTCTTACCTTCACCAACCACCCCAGTCCCACTGTCTCTTCTCTCAGCTCGAGACCTGTTGCCTCGTCTCTCCTTGGGAGAGGAGCCAGCAGCTCCTCCCCATCCCCTGCCTTAAGTCCAGTTCTTTGCCTCAGGGGTCCATTTTCCTTGGCCTTCCAGGGTCCCCTCCTCTTCTCGTCCTGCCTGGTTCTCTGGGCTCTACTCTCCCTCCATATTAGAGTGAGGGACCAGGATTGCTATCTTTTAAGGGCACCTAGTCCCTCAACCACATTCAGCTTATATAGTATTTGCACCAAATCCAAATTCTCCATAGCTTAATCCTCATTTTGAGCAAAATTCACTGGCCCTCATATATTTCCAGCGTAATTTGAGCCCAGTCACCTTTAAATTGCATCATTTTAGCCAAGAGTTATAGAACTAGGAAACACCCATAAACATCCAGCCAAGATCCCTGTGCAGGACCGTGGCTGGGATGGGGCATGGACCTGGGCCAGTCCTCTAAATAACTCACAGTGCCCCTCTAGGGGCCCTTCTTTCCCCTGGAAACTCACCGGTACTTGTCTTTTGGAGTGCTCTCTGGCATAAGACCTGCACTGATCTCTCCGGGAGACTTCCTTTTTCCTCTCTGGAATGCTCCCTGAGAATGCTGAGGCTAGCGCTGGTCGGGTTTTTCCCAGTGCCCTTTTGGAAAATGCACGTCTGTCCATCCACCACTTACTAGAGAAGGGCTCCGCTGCCAGAGCTTACTCACCTTGTCCCCAAGGGGGTGGGTTGTAGGGCTGACTTAGGCAGAGCTTTGAGGTCTGAATAAGCCTGTGTGAACTATGTCCTGTCCTGGGGAGATAGCTTTTTTTTTTCTATTAAAAAAAAACTGGTTTCAGAGGAGTCACTTCTGGGTCATATTTATAAATACCTCACTGTCCTGGAGAAGGGGGCCTGGATGGTGACTGGGGTCACTGCCTTTGTGAGCAGGAGTGGGGTGTGGGTTGGGGTGGAGAGAGGGAACATGTGCGGGATCTTGGTCGCGGCCCTAGGTTAGGGGTGGGGGAGTGTTTATTTTACGAACCTGTCATGTTTTTAATCACTGTGACTTTTTCATTCGTTTTTTCTGGAAAAAAAAAATGCCCACCCTCTCCCCAACTCTCTCTCTAAGCACTAAGGGCTGTGACTGAGAATGGTAGCGTTTCGGTCCTTTGCGTCGAAACTGTGGTATCTTTGGTTTCTTTTATTATTATTTTATTATTATTTTTTAAGAGGTCAGAGTGAATGGTCGAGTGTGCCTGAATGTGTGTTTGTCTTCTGCTTCTCGTGTACGGGAAGTTGTCTTCATGCTGTGAATTGCTGCGGGGTGTGCAGCTGCCTCAGTCCCATGAGCAGTTTCCCACACTTTGCCTTTCTCACCCCTCGCTGGATTTTCTCATTCTTCCACGTGCGCATCCACTGGGGACGGGGAGGTGGGGGGTGGGGGTGGGGGCGGGGCGGGGGGGGCAATGCCCTCCTATTGCAGGCACCCCCCCCTCCCCCGGCCCCCGGCTGGGCCTCTCCAGTGCTCTTTCCCCTGTGACCAGCTGGCCTCCCAGCCCATCCCACATGCCTGCTTAGGCTTTTCTTTCCCTCACCTCGTCACACTTGCTCTTCTCCCCTCCACACCTGGATGCTGTGCCCCGGTCGTTCACCTACGTCGCCACCCCGACGCCGCCCGCATCGCTCCCTTTCTCCTAAACTAGTCCTTGTGCTCTCTCTGCTTCTCTCTAATCGCTCATTTCTTCTTCTAGCTCCTCCATTTCTGCCCTTAGGTTCTCCTTCCCTTCTCCACCACGCTTGCTGCCAGCCCTGAAGCAGCATCTGTGTGCGAGGTCAGGACCCTGAGCCCGCCCGGCGGGAACATCTGCTTCCCAGGGTTCGCGCTTCTCACCTGCTCCGCGGGGCCCAGTGAGCATCCCTGCCTTCCCCCCACACCACGTCTGTCCGTCTGTCTGTCTGTCTGCTCTTTCCTCTGCCCTCACCACAGGGCAGTATCTGCTGAGGGATTCGGTCCTGGTGTGTGATTGTTGTGATTTGTTCTGTGTGCGAAAGGAAGGGGTTTTTTTGAGTCCCTTCCAAGTGAGATTGTAAATGTAGAATTTTCCACCGTTGGATCTAGATTTTTTTTTTTTCTTTTTTGGGTTACAGAGCTGAGATCTTGTGCATGCATGTAGAAAATTGTAAAATGTAAATTCTTGTTTTTTTTTTAATATATAAAAAGCTTGTTTTTACAGTTTGCAGTGGAGCTAAACATTATGGCAAATTTAGGGATTTTTTTTTTCTTAAACATAGGAACTAAAACTGTACAAATTTTTTTATATAAAATAAAGACATTTGACTTTTGTGGGGGCATTCTGTTTCTTTTCTTTTTTCTTTTACCAGCACTGGGAGCAGAAGGGCGGGGAAGAGGGACCGATTATATGCTCCTTTTCCAGGGAACGGCTGGGCCAGGAGGGGGCAGTGTAAGCTTGTCTGCGCCTCACGCTTCCCCAGGACGGGTTAGAAGGAAATGGGGACAATGTAAAAGAAAATTGTTTATTACAAACCCTGACTCTAAAGAGAGAGAAACACAGGGACGTGGGAACTTACTTAGCAGCTCCCTGGGTGGTCGTAAGGATAAAGGAGGAAGGAAAGATTACTCTCGGTTCCTCATATTGGTATGGCGACCAGGTGAGGGTCAGAGTGGGGTCATTTGGACAGAGGACACCCAGGAGGTCCAGGTAAGCAGCTGCTTCTCAGAGGATAATTAGTTCCTTCAGTCAATGCATCGTGACCTGCTCATCAACTTTCATTAAGAAAAATTCCTGAAGTATGTCTCTTATTTCTAAAATATATATATATATTAATATATATGTATAAACCATTATCGTTCTGACTTTTCAGACTCTGCACAAAAGAATAATCTAGCAATAGTTTATTTAAAATGCAAACGTTCAGTTTGCACTGTAGTGCTTGGAATCGGTCACTGAGGGATCAGAGTCCTTCTCCCAGCTCTGCCTGGACCTTTGACTTTGGGCAAAATGCTTAGCACATAAATGGACTTCTAAGGTTAAAAACAAACAGAAGTAAACTTCCTCGCGTGGAGTTGATCCCCCCCTTCACCCCCCTACTTTGTCAGGCCCTGGGGATGCAAAAATAAGAGTGTCCATGTCCTGGAGGAGCACCCAGTCTCCAGGAGGTGATAAACCAAATAACCTAGGGCCTGTGCGGACTCCATGTGTCCACAGGCAGAGAGCAGAGACAAGCCTCGGCTGGATTTCAGCGAGGTCAGGGAGCTTTCCTTCTTCAAGAAATCGAAGGCATTTAAGAACCAAGGAGGGATAACACAGACTTCATGAGAGGATTTGATCAATTTTGTACCTCTAAGTATCCCAAGCATTCATAACATTTCCTTCCTCACATAAAGCTGGTACTCAATAAAGAATCTATTGAATGAATTAGAAAAACAGGAAACTAACAATAGGGGCACATGAAAGGGATTATATACTTGTCTCTTCTTCCTTTAAAATTGCACTCAAGTTTTTCTCATGAGAAAACAAAAAACTTCCCTCAAAATTTTCTCATGGATCTGTCCTTTTTGTAACCAGACTTATGGAAGAATAGTTCTCCTGCTGTTTTCAGCTCTTCCCCTCAGAGCCACCTTTTGTCTTATTGTGGCCAAATATCCACCCCAGCATGCCTTTGAAGTTATTCTTGCTTCTACTGGCCAAATATAATAGGTATCTTTTAGTTGGACGTTTTTATTCAGTGCCTGTGCTGTTCCCAGCCTGGTACTAAAATGCTTTGGTTGGTAAAGATGTTGGACACAGTCCTGCCCTCTCTGAGCTAACCCTTGAGGGAGAAGAAACGTGAGAGTCTGTATTTAAACTTTTGGGCTGTTCTCTTAACTTTGGCCCTGGAATTGACAGATTTAAGACCAGATCTCAGTATTTGATCTGTGGAATCATATTTTTTCTAGGAGTTTGCTGAAAACAAAAGTAATAACCCCAACCATTTGCCATGTAACAAAGGACATTTGTAATTTTTAGCAGAAAGGGTGTGTTTTCAGTGAAGGTACTTAACATACCACTGAAGACAGGAACCTAGTTTAGTAGATGGTCAAGATCATGGTAGGGACTAATTGACATCGCTGCTCAGATGTGATTTTCTAGTCTTTGCCTTCAAAATGCATCCAAGGAAGGGAACTGGGGACTGGAGCTCTAGGTGAGGAGACAAGGTTTTTCAGTCCCAGTTCTTAGCAATTCCCTATTAGTTTTTTTGTTTAGTTCTGTTTAATGGCTTCTACAGCACTCAAAGCCTACTGCTTAAAATAGCATCTGACTTCTTATTTGTCATTTCAATCATGTGCTGGAAGTGTTCTTCTAATTGCTGGGAAGGCTGGGGTGGGAGGAAGTCAGCTTTTGGAAAATTACAGCATGAGTGCACAAGCAGTCATGGAAGATGCTGGAGAGGTAGGAAAGGACCATCCAAGTAGAAAGTTCTTGGGAAGCAATTATTCCTATCCAGCTCCCAGTTTTTCTTTAGGCTGAGAGCTGGGTCCATTTCCCTTGTTACAAAAAAAAGGGCAGAGAAGACATAATATTTTAGGAGCTCTTAACAGCAAATGCCACATTTAAGTATGCATCGAATACTGGGAGAAGTAGGGCTTTAGAGTTGGGAAACCTGGGCAAAACATTCACTTCTCTCATTTCATTTCAAGAAGTTTCTGGAGAACACTTCTGTATACTAGGCACCAGATACAAAGATAAATAAAATGTTGCCCTGGCCTCTAGGAGTTAATGGGACGTTTACTAGTAAAATTGGGAAAATTAATGATTTCGTCATCTGTTGTAGCCAACTCAAGAAAGTAAATTGTTTCCTGTAGGTGGTAAGTATCATCAGCAAGAGGCAGCCTGAAGCCAATACTCTGGGAGTGTTTTGAACCTGATATGTAAACTGTTTTGATGTTACCACTCAAAAAGAGACATTTTCACTCTCAGATATTCTAGAAGGGGATCACTTTTGCTAAAAAGAGAGAGAGAGTATAAGAGTATCTTCTGTTGTATCCTGTCCTTTCTGTTTGCTTTTGGACATACTCAGCCCATCCTGCTTCTTCACCAAGAGCAATCATGGTTGAAAGTGAAAGTGTGGTATTTTCTCTGGGCCTCTTACACTGAGCTTGGAAATCTGATAAAGACAACTCAAGAGGAAGAGGATGGTCTGGTGAGCACAACATCCATCAATGCCATGACCAGAAATTTGCATGAGTTGGCTTAAATATGTCAGGAGACATGTGGTTTAACTTGGTGGGGCTTTTTGCTCCTTTCCTGTTAATGTTTTGTTCCTTTTGATACCTGAATGTCTGATTTTAGGGTGGGGTTGACTGAGATGGTTTGTACTCCAGTAAAGAACTGTTGAAGAACTGCTTGTCTTCTGCCTGTTTACTTATATCCTAAGATGGCTTCCCTGGTCTCAAAGATGAAATCCAGTTATAAAGAAAGTGGGGGAAACTGACCTTGTTGACTTCATTTTCAAGGACTGATCAACTATTTGGTACTTCCAGTTTGGAGTATATTGAAGAATATGGTGCCAGGCAAACTGCTTCCTGGGTTGAAATGTTCAGGTGGATTTTATTCTGTTTTGTAGTAGGTCTTCAAAATAGAGCTTCTCAGATTTCAGTTGTGCTTATAACACATGTGCAGATCATTTGGGGATCTTGTAAAAATACAAATTTTTATTCAGCAGGTGTGGGACACAGCCCAAGATTCAGCATTTCTAAGGAGCTCCTAGATGCTGCTGCAGCTAGTCCTGTTTTGTAGATCTTTGAGTAGCAAGGTCCTAAAAGAAACTTTGTGTACTCACAAAGGTTTGTGAGGCCCAAACATGTCTTACATAATACTATGATATTTGATTCAAGAGATAAAACATTTTTAGAGCTCTTACTTCCATGAATAGCTTGGAATAAAGTAATTATATAAAGTACTTGGAATAAAGTAATTAATGCTCATTTTATAGAATTGCACCATCTGTATTAAATTGTGATATTGTGAGGCTCTTAAATGATATTCTGTGAGAAGACTTTGTATGTGGAGTCCATGCAAAACATTTTAATGGACCCATTAACTGATTCAGATGAGGCATTTATGACAAAAAGAGCCAAGCTAGTGAGACTATCACTAAAGGCCATAGAAATTACAGGAGCAGCTTACATTATCAATAACTTACAGACAGAAACTTCTCGCCAATATTATCAATAGATCAGAGGAAATTCAGGAGTTTTACCAGGTTTAGAGATTTCCAGATAACATTCCTGAATGCATGTCTATATTTACTTAATGGTTATGGGTATAGAAAAAACATAGACTATAATCATCATATATCAATAATTTAGAAACTTTCTCAAGTTTTTTTTGCCAAATTTATTGTGATCACTATGCAAACTTCAAAATCATATATTTGGCATTGCTGGCAGCTGTCTTATGCGTGTTCAGTTTATTTTCACTTATTCAGCCACTCAACAGATATTTGTTGTGCTGGGAGTATTTTTCTATGTGCTAGAAACTATGCTGGGCATTGGTGATATGGTAATGAAAGACAAATGTGGTCTCAAACAAATATTGATCACAAAATGTCAAAGTGTGATGAATGTAATAAAGCAGTTTAGGGTGTATGGGACATTATAATTGGAACCTGACCTAATGGGAAGTTGAGGACTGTCAAAATTTCCTTGAAAAAATGTCATTTCAGCTCCATGGAAAATCTTCTTGGAAGAATGGGATACAAAAATCTTGACCACAAAGATGTCCTTTCTTCTCTTCAATGAGGAAACTATGTCCTAGAAATTTCTGTCTAAGAAATGAATGTCAAAATCAGTGGACCTTAGGAAGTTGTCAATAGATTTCTTGAAGAACTGAGCATTATTTTATTAGGACTCAGTTATGACAACTGAACTAATAGTTATGAATGAAACTTTTGTTCTAAGAATAATATAAAAAGGGAGAGAGGGAAGAATTGGAGCATCTGATATGGCCTGCTTATATATACTTGATATACTACACCAATTGTTCAGAACCAAATAGAGGAGGAACTTTGTGGAATCCTTCATGGTTACACCTCAGAGCTGGTATCGGGTCCTCGCTATTTCTCAGCTGCCATAGCTCTTCCTGAGTATGGGGTCTTTGCTGAACTAGCCTTAGCCAAAACATATCAACAGTTGCTGAAACATTGTTGAGAGTTTTGAGTTAAGCATTTTCAGCTTAGAATTTTATTTACCGTTGATTTTCAACAATCTCATGGTAACCTTACTTTCTAGGATTCCTGAGGTGGCACATATTGTAGCTAAAGAGATGCCCAGGAAGGCCTGGGTGCTTCACGTTGGACTCCCACTGGGCGTTAGTGTCTCAGAAGATCAGTACTGGCCCAGATATTCTATTTTTATCAATTACTTAAAAGCAAATTTGGTTCTGGGCATGGAGTCAGATCAGTCATACATACGAGGGACTGGCATAAATCAGAATGCTGATGTATTTGTTTTCAAAACATTAAACTTTAATTTAATTGAACAGAACATTTGTCTTGAAAGCACAATGAATTACAACCTTAAGGGAAAATCTACCATATCCCACCCTGCCTGGGCCATCACCACCCAGATTTTCCTCAAAGAACTCCAGGGAGAAACTCCTGCAAACACAGAAATGGCAGGACACGGCCAGTATCTTCCTCAGCAAGGTAGCTGGGTGGACAGGTGCACTTTTGTACCTCAGGACATGTGAGCAGAGGCACACTTCCATTCTCTAGAAAGGCCTGAATTTTAGACACCCAGGCCTTCCTGGGCATCTCTTTAGCTACAATATGTGCCACCTCAGGAATCCTAGAAAGTAAGGTTACCATGAGATTGTTGAAAATCAACGGTAAATAAAATGCATAGAATTCATCCCAGGAGTTGGACTCTCATTGATCTATGGCTGCTGATGGAAAACAGACCTTGGACTCCAGATCTCATGAATATTTCTCAAATGCTTTCTCCGCTATAAAGAGTAGTCATTAAACTATTCAGACATGCAGAGGGCTAAAGAAGCCTCAGAGCTACTCAGGGGACCTGCCCCAGGGAACCCTGGCGATCTCCTTTAACTCAGAATAAAGATTTGTAACTTATCGTCTTGAATAGCCAGCAAATCCCCTCCGGGTCCCCTGAGGTGCTGCCTGGTGGCAGGAGAAGGCTCAGCCCAGATGTTCCCCCCCACCCCCCAAAAACTCAAAGAGCATCTGCACTCCCCAGAAGGCATTGTTGGAAGCCTGATCATTGCACCGCTGCACCTGGCCAGATTGCAGGTGCTGGCTTAGCTCCATGGCGGATATGGGGCTAGGGGATGAGGGTGAGGCCTGCTTCAGCTCTGGGGGACCTTGCGGGGCATGCATTCCAGAGGCGGCAGTGGGGCCTGTGTCACCAGGTAACCCCTTACCTGCGTGTCTGCTTGCCCATTGCTGGTACCTGGACACTGCTCCAGATATGGGGTCTAAGGACTCCTCCAGGGAGGATCAGTGAATCCTGATGGGCTGGGATCATTCAGGGTGGCGAGAGGCACAGCTGAAGGTGTTCAACATGGCATCATGAACCCAGCTCCTGACCATGGACTAGCTGCCCAGTCTGGAACTAAATGTCCTCAGAGGACGCCAGTGTGAGGGATATCAGCCACAATCCTGAGGCACCCAGCAATGGGTCCACCAGGTCGCTGCTGGCAGCCAAAGAGCAGAGGCCAGGCCCATGGCAGACAGAGGGCAAGGAGGCAGCATGACAGCCTGTCCCCTCTGCTAACATCTCGGTGCCCTGCAGAGACCTGGAATCAGAGGATGTGAGAGGGTTTCTTGTCCAGGAAATTCCGGGGCCAGGGACAGTAACTCCTGCAGTCCTTGCATGGCCTCTGGGAATGGTGAAGTGTCATTTCTCTCTCTTCCTGACCAACAGGCTTGTCTCCAAACTGGGCGTCAATGTGGTGATCACCTGACAGCTCTAGCAGGGCTTGCTCTTGGCTCAGGGGGAGGGATATTTGGAGCTGCTGGTAATTGGAAATCCAGTTGCAGACCCGCTTGAGCATCAAGCTTGTCTCCAATGCCAGATTCTCCCTCCAGCCCTTGTTGGGGCTGCTGCCCATGCCCAAGGTGAAATCCTGCAGCTTCTGGCAAACCTCTCTAGGGAAATTCCAGTTCCTCAGACCCTCTGGGCAGAGGGAGGAGGGTGGTGGGTGCCTTTTTCTGCAGCAGAACCTCTGCAAGGGGCTCAGCATTGCCACACCCAGCCTCTTCCTCTCCAGGTTGCAGTGGATATTGTTTCAGAGCTGCACACTTCTGACCGCCTCCAACTGATGCCCCAAAGCCCCAGGACTCCAAAGCTTGGCTGCTCCTCACCACCATTTCTGTACCCTAGGGGTAGAGCACATGCTCCAGGAACTTTAGTATGCCATTTGGGGAGGCCCAGGCACCAAGGTGGGGCCACAGATGGAACCGTGAGGAGTCGTGGGTGCTAAAAAGTATCAGAATGCTAATTTATTAATTTACAACACAGGAAAATCTAATTTGGGAACTAGGGTTGTTCATCTGTATAGACACCTTCCATATGGGACAGACCAAATTGATGAATTAGCATTTCTGCTGGTAAGTACAGCACCAGAGACGGGTATTGGAAATTCTGAAGAGGACTGTTGCAGGACTTCAGCACCAGAAATAACATTCCTTCCCATTTAAACAATTCCTTGCAATTAACCTCTGTCTTTCGAGTTTCAGACCTCTAGGACAACTTATGGGGAGTTCCTGAAGGTGCCCTGAAACTACAAGGACAGCTGGCAGGCCTTTGGTACTCTAACTCTTATAACCGAGAAGTTAGGATTTAAGGAATGATTAATTTACTGAATCATTATACAGATATTCCTTTTTGCTTTCTGGTGTGGTACAGTAGACAGAGGGAAATACTTGATCTCTTTGAACTATAATTCAGCTGCCCTGATATCTGAAATGATTGTAAAAGCCTTTATCTTGTGCCTTTGTGATTGTAAGAGCTAAAAGAACTTCGTTTATCCAATCATTTTCTTAGTAACTTGAAGGGCAAAGGCCCTACTACTAATGAAGAATTTGGGTCAGCTTTTAACTAGTCCCAGCCCTGTACATTTGGAAATTGCATCAGCTAGACTCTGCTATTGAGATGATAACTCTGCTTCCCTTCCTTTCTGCTTGTACTTTTAAAAATTTTTTAAATTTATCAATTAAAAAAATTAACAACAAACAAAACATTAAGATATCATTCCATTCTACATATATAATCAGTAATTCTTAATATCATCACATAGTTGCACATTCATCATTTCTTAGAACATTTGCATCGATTTAGAAAAAGAAATAAAAAGACAACAGAAAAAGAAATAAAACGTAACAGAGAAAAAAAAGATTATACATACCGTACCGCTTACCCCTCACTTTCATTTATCACAGGCATTTCAAACTAAATTTATTTTAACATTTGTTCCCCCTATTATTTATTTTTATTCCATACGTTCTACTCTTCTGTTGATGTGGTAGATAAAAGGAGGATCAGACACAAGGTTTTCACAATCACAGAGTCACATTGTGACAGCTATATCATTGTTCAATCATCATCAAGAAACATGGCTACTGGAACACAGCTCTACATTTTCAGGCAGTTCCCTCCAGCCTCTCCACTACATCTTGAACAACAAGGTGATATCTACTTAATGCGTAAGAATAACCTCCAGGATAACCTCTCGACTCTGTTTGGAATCTCTCAGCCATTGACACTTAGTCTCATTTCAC
>PVIY010039262.1:0-23244 GCA_004026745.1 Myrmecophaga tridactyla
GTTGAAGAATATAGCCTTCACGGCTGGAAATTTCACTAATGTGACCCATCCCAATGCCTTCGACCACATCAGCAGAGCCTTCTAAAACCAGCAGGCAGCCTCGCTCTTCAGCTGTATGGAAGGGACAAACCTACCTCCCATTGTTGTCTGGCTCATTGAAACGTTTTAGGATGACAAAGCTCTCCTTGATTACAGCTTTAAATATTTAATGAGGTACCGCTCTGAACAAACAGGACAATCTGTTATGCAGAAGGACAATAAAAAGGAAAACCTATTCCCCATTCAGTTATGATTCTCATAAATATTTTCCCAGGGGTAGAAGATGTTCTCTTCTATCCTAAAAATATAAAGAAACCATTGTCTTCTCATTAGCCAAAAAATAAATATATTATGGACATTTCGATTCTTTAAAAATGCAAACTTTTAAAAGAGAGAAAGTGGGAGCAGAGAGAGGACAGTGACTTAGCTTTGCCTCTGGCCAGTACAGTCAACTAGCGATTGAGTTTTGTGTTTCAGTGATTAAAATAATATCTTAACTAAATGGCCAAGTGCATATTTTAGCATTCTCTTTGGGGTGTGTTTTGGTTGGCTAAAGCTGCCAGAAGGCGATATATCAGAAATGGGTTGGCTTCTAAAAAGGGACTTTATTAAGTTGCAAGTCTTCCATTCTAAGGCTGAGAAGTTGTCCAAACTAAGGCATCCAGGGAAAGATACCTTGACTCAAAAAAAGGCTGATGGGTCGAGAACACCCTGTCAGATGGTGTGTTAGTTAGATTCAGTTGTCAGCTTGGCCAGGTGAACATACCTAGTCTTGTTGCTGCGGACATAAGCCAATGGTAGGTGAACCTCATCTGTTGCTAATTACATCTGCAGTCGGCTAGGAGGCATGTCTGCTGCAATGAGTGACGTTTGACTTAATTGGCTGGTGCTTGATTAAGCACAGCCTAAGCAGCTCAGCATTCCTCATCTCAGCACTTGCAGCTCAGCCCAGGCCTTAGGAGATGGAGAAAGAAGTCACCCTGGGGAAAGTTGTTGGAACCCAAGGCCTGGAGAGAAGACCAGCAGAGACCATCCTGTGCCTTCCCACGTAAGAAAGAACCTCAGTGGAAAGTTAGCTGCCTTTCCTCTGAAGAACCAACAAAATAAATCCCCTTTTATTAAAAGCCAATCCATCTCTGGTGTGTTGCATTCCAGCAGCGAGCAAACTAGAACAGATGGGAAGACACGTGTGGCTGGTGACAGCTGGCCCTTTGGCATCTGGTTTCAAACAGCTTCCCTAGGGGCATTTTCTTTCTGCATCTGCAAACATCTGGGTCTCCCGTTGGCTCTGAAGCAACTGTTCTCCAAGAGTCTGCATCTGAGGTTTCTTCTAAATATTCCCCCTTTTTTGACCTAAACAGGGAAGAGAGAAATGAGACAAAATAAAGTGTCAGTGGCTGAGAGATTTCAAACAAAGCCAAGAGGTTACCCTGGAGGTTATTCTTATGCATTATATAGATATCCCCTTTTTAGTTATGATGTAGTGGAGAGGCTGGAGGGAAGTGCCTGAAACTGTAGAGCTGTGTTCCAGTAACCATGCTTCTTAAAGATGACTGTATAATGAAATAGATTTTACAAATGTGACTGTGTGATTGTGAAAACCTTGTGTCTGATGCTCCTTTTATCAAGGGTATGGACAGATGAGTAAAAAAGATGGATAAAAAATAAATAAGTAATGGAGGAGGGGGACAAAAGGTAAAATGAATTAGGTAGATGGAAATTCTGGTGGTCAGTGAGAGGGAGGTGTAAGGGGTATGGCATGTATGAGTTTTTTCTTTTTTCTTTTTTTCTTTCTTTTGCTGAAATAGCAAATGTTCAAAAAATGGTCATGGTGATGAATGCCCAACTAGGGGATGGTATTATAATCCACTGATTGTACAGCATGTATGGAATGTGTGTGTGTTTGTTAAGGTTTGACAATAAACATTTTTTTAAAAAAAGTGTTTCCTCTTTTAAAGGATTCTATTCAACTAATCAGGACCCACCTTGAATGGGTGGAGTCCCATCTCCATCTAATCAAAAGGTCACACCCACAGCTGGGTGAGTCACATCTCCCTGGAAGGAATCCAACCAAAAGGTCAGTTGTGTTACATCTCCATGGTAACGATCCAGTCAAAGGGTTCCACCCTAAACAGTAGGTCTGCCTGCAGTATATTGGGTCAGGATTAAAACACGGCTTTTCTGGGGTGCAGGATAGCTTCAAACTGGCAAGGGTGCTTGAGGATATCAGCTCATTTCGTCATGTACATCAGTGAAAAAGGCAATTAAAGAGGGCACCCCACCAGGGGCAGCTCCCCAACGTTCAAAGAGTTGACCTTTAACTGTCCCCTTTCAAGGAAGACAAGGTGAGGTAATGGGGCAGATGACTGGATACACATTTAAATGATTAAAAAAAACTCCTTCTAAGCTCTGCTGTCACCTCCCATCTCCAACTGAGGAGCCTTACTTCTTCCAGGTATTTCTTATTCTCTAAGTCATCTTGTCCTTCCAGGCAGTGCCAAAACATGCCCATTGGGATCACTGGTTTTTTTATCCAAGGAGTGAAGAGAGCCCCCCCTCTCTGGGGCCTCGGACCCTCTTCTCTGGTGTAAAATCCCTTTTTCTGATTTCTACCTGCTGGGAACAACTTGAGACCCACTGCCAAGATATTTGTGAATTAGTCTCTTCTGTGTTACTTTTGGTCAATAGATTAATAAATTGGATAGATAGAAAGGTATACAATGAGGGAGATGATAAGTAGAAGATTGAGTTGAGATGTATAGATAGACATAAATGGGTGGACAGATAGAAGCACTGGAAAATGGATAAAATGAAGCTCGATGATAGCTCACAAGTCCTCGTGGAATGGAAACTTTGGGTCAACCTCCATTCTGGAATGACAGAGCTTTACAGAATTCTGATTTTAATTTCATTTTCTCAGCGTCTTTCGAGGAAAATATGCACATGGCAAAACACTCAAAAAGTGGAAAAGGGGGAACTGTGAAAAGCAAGTCTTTTCTCTTGACCAACTAGTGGCCAGATCTTCTCAGAGATGCACTTTAGCCGCTTTGGGGGGATTCGTCCTTAGAATTCCTATGTCCATATAATTGAGTTGTTTAAGTATATATATATTTAAATAATCGTTTAAAAATTCATCACAGCTTTAAAAGAACATAATAAAACCAAGATGCAGGGTCAAGGGTCCCCTTGGAAATTTGGAAACCCTCAGACGTTCCCCTAGACCAGCACCCACAGAGAAATAGTGCATTTCCAATGAAGGTCCTCAGTGAATTCTCAGGAGAGGCTGGCTGGACAGCCATGGGGATATAAGAGTCCAAAATCCCACAGGGCAGGCTGGGAAGCTGGGGACTCCAAGGAAGGGTCTGGACGAACTCCACAGGAGAGGCTCACAAGGTGAAGCAGGAAGTGATTTGATTGTCTCTTCTGAATCCTCCTTAAAAGGCTTCCAGTGATTAGATTAAGCATCACTCATGGCAGAACACACTCCCCTTGGCTGATTACAAATGCAATCAGCTGTGGATGCAGCCGACGTGGTCATGATTGAAACCCATGAAATGACCTCACAGCAGCAGATAGGCCAGCGCTTTCTGACCAGCCAACTGGACACCAACACTTGACCAAGTTGACACATGAACCTACCCATGATAGCCTTCATGACAGATGTCCCAGCACAGGGGTCTTTAAATCTATTTCATTGACTCCCCCACAAAACCCAATGGGATGGGCATGACTACATACTCTGTCAGATGCATGTAGGGATGACAAAGGTTAAGCTCAAGGCCATTTAGGCACAACTCCCATGGCAGGACTCGTGAGCCAGAGGCTTCCCGGACGAGCATGGACCTGAGAGGAGCTTTTGACAACAGAGAGTAACTGGGGAGAGAAGAGGAAATGTCTCCTTGGTGAAACTGGGATTCGTGCATCGACTTTCCTTCATATATCAATGTCTCTGTGCTCCCTATGGAATATTTACCATGAAAAGATGTTTGTTGGCTTGTTTGCAGAAAGGGCAGTCTGGGTAATAAAAAAATGTTTTGCATAGAAGTACCTTTCTGTCAGTTTTGATGGAGCAGAGTTGACCAAAACCATGGAAAACAGACAAAAAGCTTATTCAATTATTAGCTTGTTCTTCTCTGGTCAACACTTGAAACATGAGTCAGATTGTCTCTTGGGTAAATTCAAGCATTAAATGCCTTCATGGTTTTTTTCCTGGGTGGGTAAAACAAATTTCTGAAGCATGCATAAAACATTGTTTATCCATCATGCCATATTCCTTCCCGCCATTATAGAATTGAAACAAAGAAGAAAATACAGTTTCATAAAGTGTTCTCCCCTTCCTGTGCCAAAGAAAGGGTGCAGACACGTTTACCCATAAAACTTCTATCACAAAAATATGTTAAATCTGTTCATGCACACACTTACACAAACACATCCTTGCACACACAAGCTAAGAGTAATGGGAAGCAAATAATTTGCCCTTTGGCTCAACAATATGCCATGCGCGCTGCAAAGAAGTTATAGATGCTACAGAAATCTCAAAACAGGTAGAACCAGATAAACTGGAGGAAAACAAGCAAACGACTATCAGCCACTCGTATGAGTCCTGAACTTTTTTGAAATTCAGGCAGATGTGAAATAAGATTTCCTGGAGCCCAAATATGCCATCCAACACGAGTTCCTTCTGTTCTGCATCTCTTATTGGGGTGTCCGGGAGCTCAGGAGGGGTCAGTGATGAACGTGCAAATACGTGCATTTGCACGTGAGTTGTTTTCACAATTCTCTATCACACCTCCCCTTAGCAAAGCATCTGTTAGGATACTGGACTGAAAATCCCATTATATAAGAGGCAAGTGGGAGAATTCGTTCTGCAATCCTGCGTCTGTTCCTTCCAACAGTGATTGAGTAACTTTTCACTAGAAAGACACCCTGGAACATCTCTTCATTAGAGGAAATTGAACGCAGTTCTTTCTTTAGAAAGAGCCGACTTCCCTGCCATGAACCTGTCATCTCAGACATTCTTGGAAGAAGCATTTTAGGACATTTGAATGGAGCAAGAATCTGCCGCTTTGCATGTATCCGTTGCCATGAAATTCCATGCAGAAATCCACAATGAGGTTGGAAGAGGCATCAAGGGTATATCTGCTTTTCTGTGGTCACATGGGAGGGATTTTTCGGCCTCTGTCCACTCCAGAGGGACGAAGCAGCCGCTCGCTCTTTGCACCTCTAATTTAGTTAGCACAATGATTTTATCGTAAAGCATTTCTCGCCCCAACTCAAGCATGAAGCTGTTCTCTGTTTCCTGTGGCTGAAAGGATATCCCTCCAATTATAGTCATTTAAAAACAGTTAGGTTAATAATCTCAAGCATTTGTCAATCGTTCTGATTTCTGGAAAGATGAGATGTTACAAATGATAGAATATTGAAAGGACACGCCTGGGGAATTCTGTGCTGGACGCGTGTGTCGGCTGGGACAGACCACAAGGCGCATTTGGTGGGAGATGTTTGAAGCTGGAGGGGTGGACGTGCATGCAGAATCTTCTGTGATTGGATTGCAAGCCCCTCAACACGGGAGCTTTGGGTCCACGTGAGAGGCGAGGCTGTGGGGTTGGGAGGGAAAACGCCAGACAAGTCACAGGGACCGACAATTGTGCTGCATCTGATTCTCAGCCAAAGCTCCTCTCTCCTGATTCTGCAGGATGTACAGATTCTCCCTGCTTCACACAATCCTAAACTTTATCCTAGAAACAGGTCAGCACATCAGAACACTGTGCACCGGCTGTGTACTTCCTAGAACCCGGATGGAATTGCTTTTACTGGATTGGCATTTTCATGAAATCCTATAGAGAAATACTCCTGTGAAATGCTCCTTTGTGAGTTACTGTAGCTGAGTCAACTCTGTGAAATTCCCTGAAAGGAATTTCCATCAAGTCCCAGTTCTAAAGATGCTTCTTTCGAGCAACCAGTTTGTGTTTTCCATATCATATCTTGTGTCTGATTCTATTTCCTTCTGTGCTTTGGCTACCAGGAAGCTCTAGGGTAACTTTTAGTGTTGAACTGTGGCAATGAGACTCGATTATATCATTTTAACACTCCACTTCTGGCTTCATGTCTTTGTTTTCCTCTCACCAGTTCACTCATCTCTACTTTGGTGCAGTTCTGTATAAGGTACCTCCTGAGCTTTCTGAAATGAGACAGGATATAAATACGTACAAATCCTCCCTCGTCTTTTATTAGGCTGGGTGGCTGGCAATTTCTGCTCTTTTGGGGCCCTGTAGTTTTCCAAAGATGTATCAGCTCCATCCTCCCGGCTTAGCTGAGATTTAGAGCAGTCAGCATTGAACCCAATGAGCCACGAAGGAAGCTCTCCGGTGCTTAGGATGAAGCCAAGACCCATTTGGGAGAGACTGCAGGAAAAACATATGGTTTATCCATTCTTCTAGAAACCTTTAGGCTTCTTCATAAATTAATTTAGACACAAGAGCTGAGACCTGGCCACTTCTTAAGGTTTCTCCTGACTATAGCGATTCTTCCTGAAAATATCAGCTCATCAGAAACCTCCCTGAGTTCTTATGACTGTGTTTCTAGGAAGGATGCAGGGCTGGAAGCCAGGTGGAGAAGGTTATTTCACTGTGCAGGGATCCCTTTTAATAACCCACTGGAGAAATGCCTTTTTCCTTCCTGTGTGGGGAACCAGGATGCATTTTCTGCAATCTGAGTGTATTATGAGCTAGTTGCCCTATTTGCTTTGGCTGCAAGGGAGCTCAGATTTGCACATGCCACCAAGTTCTGGAGAAGGTGTGGGGTCCTCTGACCCTCACTGCTTGTGCTACCCTCATCCTAACTGCATCTTCATTTTCCACCCCTTTTCTCGCTTTGCCTTACTTTTTTCATCTTTTTAAGCTTTTTTCCCCCTTGTCCTTGGAAAAGACAAGGAAAAAAACTGCCCAGGGGAATGGCATCTTAGCTGGTGCCCCTGTCTGGGCAGCAGCTGTTCAATGTTTGTGCTTCTGTATGTGGCTGCATGGATGTGTTTTACGGTGTGGGGAGGGAGTGGGGTGAGAGAAAGGGAAGAGGGAAGGAAGAGAGAAAGACCAGACTGGGGAAGGTTCCCCAAAGCAACTCAACTCTCTTAAGATCCAGGGAGCTGTGGCATGGAGGTGGCTGGCCGATGAGAGCTGAGGAGGCAGAAGGTGGCAAGGGTTTAGGAGAGGTTTCCTTGGAGAGAACACAATTATCCAAGAAAGGATTATGCCATTAGTTATGGGGTTTATGTCCCAGCAATGTCCCAGAGCAGCTCTAGGGAGAACGGTGAGGCCTGGGAGAGGGAGACCAGGCAGCAGTGTAGAACACAACTGGCTGCTGCAGGGATGGCTGGGAGGGTGGGACTAGAAGAAGATACTGAGGGTCTAGGTGTCAGGAGCTGGCCATGGATTCCCAGAGAGGGGTGGTGAGGGAGAGGGCGGAATCAGTCCAAGGAGATTTTAAGGTTTCCCAGGAGGGCATGTGAGGCTGTGAAATTCTTCTGTTGTAGGAATGTGAAGGGGACCAGGGGTGGGGGAAAGAAAGCCGGTGAGTTCAGACTATAGTTTTAGGGTGCCGGCAGGCATGGGGCTGCATGGCCTATTTGGGAGGGCTTGGCTGGGCATGGAGATTTTGCAGCCTCTCACCAAAAGTAGCTTTCTGAGGGCAGGTTGGGTTTGAGGGAACCTCCCATCCCCTCTTATATGGTATTTCCTGGAGTCTGTGAAACAGAGCTGAGATGTGGAATGGCCCAGAGGCAGATTTGCTTGCACAGAGATTCCTTTATTCTTAACTCGCACTCCAGAGAGATGTCTTCTGTGGTGTCAGGGGTCAAAGTCTTACATTTTAGGATGGTGTCCTGGTGATGCCTCTGCCTCAGCCCAGGACACCCAGCTCCTTGGAATAAATGAACTTTCCAGAGATCATGCAGCCGTGAACACTTTTCCATCTAAAAGTCGCCACACTGGAGACAGCAGCAGCTATGAAAGTGATTCTGGCACAGTACAGGGTCCCCAACCCCCTTCTCCTCTCTCCTTTTCCCTCCGAACCCCCTGAAAACACCCCCCACACACGCACAAATCACAATGCCAGGGCCAGATGTGTTCTTGGGGGCTCTTTATCTCTTCTGAGCTACCAATCAGTCATGCATGGCAACAGAGTTTCCCACCTTGCAATTGACTTTGGTGATACTCGTGGAGTGGAATGGCTTTTTTTTAATCATTCAATGGTGCAACATTGAGTCCCAGCTTGCATACCTCCCAAATAGGCAAAGGGTTGGATTTGACCAGCTGGCCCTAATTTGCTGACACTAAATGTGGTTGAAAGCTCACGGTTGACTGAAAGCCTCCTGACATAAGCCATTGATTGACTGATTAGCTCACTCAGAGATTTTATCTTTTCTGCCTTATTTCACTGATCTAAGCCCCTGGACTTAAGAGAGAACAACCTCAGTGAAGTTGTTCTCAAAATACAAGTTGCCCCAGAACTCTCAGGGTATTATGGAAAAAAATTAGAGGGTGTAACCCTGTCTCAGGAGACAGGATCTTGGGTCAAGGGATGGTAAATCAAGTTTTAAGATAAGATGAATGTTAGTTAGGTGGAAAGTGGGATTTAATGAGGAGACAAAGAGCATGTTGGATCAAGGGGTGTGGGAGGGAACATAAGAAGAGGAAAGGGTGAGGATGAAGTGGTGGGCAGGCTCAGGGTTGAATGTGGAGTGATGAAACTCACATGTTTATATGTCATCACCAAAACCAGGGCCACCCCATGTTCTGGAACATTCAACCTGGCAACAGGGGCACAGTGGGTTGGCATGATGGAGCTCAGGACAGCCTATCTCGAATGGAATCAGGACTCTCCAGGAAATCTTGCTCAAATGAAACCTCTGACTTACTAGTTCGGGGTTGGGGTGGGGCAGAGTGTGGGATTCTGTGTTTCCACTCAACATCTTGAGGGTCTGAAGATGTCAAGGGTCCAGGTGGAGGGTATCTGAATCTTGCTAGTAGCAATGACGTTGGGAGAATGAGTTAAAATGATATTAATGGTGGATCACTTTCCCAGAGCAGAAGATGTCTGGCTTTTCCATTCTTGATCAAGTAGATGGAACAGAATTGCTTCCTGGGGGTCTTGCTCACCTTGTTTACCTGCCAGTGGTTTTGCTACACCCATTGTGAGTTTTCTGAGGCTGCCATATAAAATTACCACAAGCTGGGAGGCTTAATACCACAGAAATGTAATAGCTTACAGTTCTGGAGGACAGAATTCTGATGGTAAGGTGTGGACAGGGCTGTGCTCCCCCAAAGGCTCTAAGGAAGGGTCCTTCCTGCCTCTACCAGCTTCTGGGGACCCCAGGAATCCCTTGGCTTATGGTGGCTTCGCCCCAAGCTCTGCCTCCATCATGACATGGCTTCCTCCATTTATCAGTGTCTCTTTATCTCCAAACTTCCTTCTTTCGACAAGTACACCAGTAATCAGATTTAGGACCCACCCTAGTCTGGTATGATCTCATCGTGACTTGTTTACATCTGCAAAAAGACCTTATTTCCAAACTAAGACACACTTTGGGGTCATGGAGGTAGGACTTCAACACTGACTTCAGTCCACCAGCTACACTCACGTTAAAGCAGAATGCCAAATGGGACAAAAAAATAACAATGTTCAGTTGTTTCTGTCATCACTTTAGGAATAAATAAAATCTAGAATTTCCGACCCTGCAGATGTTTTTTTTTCAGCTCAGGACACAGATGCGTGTCCTTCTTGTTGGATTATACTGGTTTCCAGATGCATCTTCTCTGAAGTAAGGAAGGATCCTCAAGCTTTATATAATTGATGAGACTCAATGTTTTCCAGATGCTGAGTGACTCATACCAGTGGGAGTAGGTGTGGGTTTTTTTTGGAAAATTTTAGTTTTTCATCAGAAAATAAAACTTAAATATATGTTGGTTGTTTTTATTAACATTGAGTAAAAGTTGTGTTTGTACCTGTGAATTTTTAATGCCTTGAACCCATTCAAATTTTTGAACCTTCAGAGATGAGTAGGAAGCCACTGAAAGGGGTTAAGCAGTGGAAGTGTGGGAAAAGGACAAGGAAATTTAAGACAATATGAAAAATAATGTGAGTAATGATGTTTTGGTTGCATGATTATTGACAAATGTTTGCTGGGCACGTAGCGCCAAAGACACTAAGAGATATTCACTGCTGTCCCAGGATGGGGGGAGACTCCTATTTTAATAAGGACATTGGAAAACAGATCCCATGGCCAGGGCAAAGGGTTGATGTGGAAGCAATTCCACGAGTGGGAGGTTGGCTAAATGACCCTCTTAAAACATCATAATGGTTTTAGGGTTATTAAGAAGTAGCACACCTGGGCTGCCCAAACATGGACAAAATTCCTGTGTCTGGTACTTTTCCACTGTAGAATCAAGGTGAGGTGTGTCAGATGTGCATTTCCCAGCTTCCCTTGCAGTCTGAATGAGAGGACTGCTCAGATGCACCCACCCCCAGGTGACCCATAGCAAGCTCAGGGCCCAGGAAGGGGGCAGGACAACTCTCTCTGGAGGAGGACACGGAGAGCAAGACCGAGTTCCTAGAGCAGAAAAATATGTGTCTATATATAATATACATATTTACTATATATAAATGTCTCTCTACATATATACATAGAATTGATGTAAGATTGAATGATTGCAAGGACTGGGCTTACATGGTCATGTGTGCTATGAAGACTGAAATCTCTAGGGTAGGCTGGAAATTCTCCACCAGGAGCTGATGTTGCAGGCTCAATGAATTTCTTCTTCCTCAGCAAAACCTCAGCTTTGCTCTTAAGGCCTCTGCCTGATCGGATGAGGCACACACGCATTATTGAGGTGAGCTCCTTGACGTAAAGTCAACTGACGGTAGACCAGCTCTACAAAATGCCTCCACATACACACTGATTTGAGAATTTGATCTCCTACCTGGACACTAAAACCCAGCCAACTTGGTATGTAAGAGAGACCGGTCCAGTGGGCATGGCTTAGGTTCTCTGTCTCAGGGTCCCACAAGAGCACACTCCAAGCATCAGCTTGGGCTGAAGTCTCATCAGGGGCTCAACTGGGGAAGGACTGGCTTTCAAGCATCCTCAAGTTATTGGTTCGACCTCAGGTTGTCCATGGAATTCCTTTCCTGGTGGCTGAAGTTCTGAGATTTTGGTTTCTGGTGGTGACCACTCTCCCACCAGAGGTTACCCTTAGTTTCTTGCTAGGTGGGCTTCTCCAACATGGCCACTTCATCCTTGGCAGCTTCTTCAAAGAAAGAGAGAGAGGCGTGGAAAGCACAATACATCTTTGAAGAAGATGGAATCTTACATAATATAACCATATTCTGTATGTTAGAGGCAAGTCATAATTCTTCCCACAAACAAGGGGTAGTGGTGGTGGGGTGATACAAAGGCATGAGCTTCAGTGGGTGGAGATCATGGAAGGGAGGTTATCTTAGGGTCTGTGCACCACACCATTTTTCTAGAAACTTTTCCAGAACCTCACATCCTTGTAATACATCCCCCATCATCTGAGAGCATTTTGAGTTCTAGTTTGTTGCCTGCAACTGGAGACCTCATTGATCCAGGGAGACCAGTGTTCTAGTTTGCTAGCTGCCAGAATGCAATATACCAGAAACGGAATGGCTTTTAAAAAGGGGAATTTAATGAGTTGCTAGTTTACAGTTCTAAGGCTGAGAAAATGTCCCAATTAAAACAACTCTATAGAAATGACCAATCAAAGGCATCCAGGGAAAGATACCTTAGTTCAAGAAGGCCGATGAAGTTCAGGGTTTCTCTCTCTCGAGTGAGAAAGCACATGGCGAACACAGTCAGAGTTTCTCTCTCAGCTGGAAGGGCACATGGCGAACACGGCGTCATCTGCTAACTTTCTCTCCTGGCTTCTGGTTTCATGAAGCTCCCCGGGAGGTGTCTTCCTTCTTTATCTCCAAAGGTCGCTGGCTCGTGGACCCTGTGGATCTCATGGCTATGTCATTCTGCTCTCTCTGAATCTCTTATTCTCCAAAATATCTCATCTTTTATAGGACTTTAGAAACTAATCAAGATCCACTCAAATGGGTGGAGACATGTCATCCCCTAATCCAGTTTAAGAACCATTCTTGACTAAATCACAACATCCAGGGAGATGATCTCATTACAGTTTCAAACATACAGTTTTGAATAGAGATTATTCTACCTTTATGAAATGGGATTTATATTAAAACATGGCTTTTCTTAGGGGGCACACTTCCTTTCAAACCAACACAACCAGTAAGAGGGAAACCCACATTTTTGTGCTTTATGACTTGCTCATGTCCCCTGACGCCCCCACCCAAAGGAACAATGTGAAGAAAAAGATGTGGGTCCAGAGTTAACAACACCAAGAATACAGACTTGTGATCATCTTTTTGGAAAGGACAGTCGAATGTGTATGATTCCACTCAACGAAAGAATCTCTATGGCAGCGCCCATGGTAGGTTCCTATATGGGATCTTGAGAAGGGGTCTCGCTGTGTTTGGGTCCTGGTTTTCTATCCTAAGGATCACACCTGGATCTGATGGAAAAGACTGAGGATTATCATGCTGTCTTAGTTTGCTAATGCTAATGGAAATGCAATATACCAGAAATGGGTTGGCTTTTATAAAGGGGATTTATTAATTTATAAGTTTACATTTCTAAAGCCATATTTTTATGTGGACATTTTTGTCCAAATGAAGGTATCCAGGGATAGATACCTTGACTCAAGAGAGGCTGATGAGTCTGGAACACCTTTATCAGCTGGGAGGGTACAAGGAGATGTCCTCTAGCTGTCTCTCCTGGCTTCTCGTTTTGAAGCAGCTTCCCCAAGGGGTGTTTTCTTTCCACATCTTCAAATGTCTCTGTCTGTGTAAGAGCTGAGCTTTTACTTAAATAGTTCCCTCTTAAAGGACTAAAGTAAGCAACGTACTTTGAATGGATGGACACACATCCCATGGAAACCATCTAATCAAAAGGTTGCATCCACAATTGGGGTGGGTCACAGCTCCATGGAGACAACTTAATCTAAAGATTCCACCCAATATATTGAATGAGGATTAAAGAACATGGCTTTCCTGGGGGTACACAACAGTTTCAAACTGGCACACAAGCTATCCTGGGAATTAACTCTGCGTGCAATAAGCTATATAGTTGGGAAGTGTAAAAAGGGTGTGATATGGTAATTAACCAAGGGTTATGCTGTGCCACAGACAGCCAATTCCTTACTTACTCAATATCCATTCTCCCTTACTTCCTGCTAAGAGACTCCTGATTTTGTTCGTTGTTAGTGGTCATGGAGGAAAAAGCCACAACCCAAAGACAATGAAACAGAAATACAGAAGGAGCCCGGATTCTTAGTTTTTCTCCCATTCCATATTATCTTTTTTTTTCATAACAATTCTTCCTTCATCGTTCCCTAATCTCTTAGTAATCCCAATTTACTTTCTGTTTCTGCAAATTTGCTGTTTCTACATATTTCATGTAAATGAAATCATATAGTATTTTTCCTTATGTACCTTCATTATTTCACTCATCATAATGTCTTCATGGTTCATCCCAGTTGCGGCATGTCTCAGGTCTTCACTCCTTCTCACGGCCAAATCATATTCCACTGTGTGGATGGACTATATATTCTTGATCCATTCATCTCTTGATGGACATTTGGGTTGTTTCCAATTTGTCTATTGTGCATAATGTTGCGAATGAACATTGGTTTACAAGGATCTGTTGGAGTTCCTGCTTTCACATCTTTGCAGTACATACCTAGGAGTGGAATGGCTAGGTCATATGGTAATTCTATGTTTACTTTGAAAGGAGCCGCGATACTGCTTTCCACAATGGCTGCATCATTTTGCATTTTGAGAATTCTGAATACTTAATGCCCTTGTTAAAAGCTTCTCCAGCCCTGGCGTGCTTACTTCTGAATTTTTTGTTATATGAGGAAAAACAATAATAGACAATTACTACCAAATCAGCTTAAGCCTCGATATACTTAAAGTGCTGTCCTCAGATGGTCAGCTTTAGTATCCCCTAGGAGCATGTTAGAAATGCAGTCTCAGATAGACCCAGGGAATCAGAAGTTGTAAATTTTAACAGCAACCCCTGGTGGTGATTTGTTGGCGCATTAAACTTGGAGAACCACTGGATTTAAACCATCAACTTCTGGTTTCTGTTATTGTGGTTGAATATACTCATGACTGGGAGCAGAATTTAACCATGAGAAAGTCACTTCACTGCCTGGGACTCTTTATGTAAGCCTCATCACTCAACCACTCTCTCCAGAGCTCCATGGACTTAATTCTCAGATTCAAGACTTCCCACAGACTTAGATGACATCAAATGGGTCTTGCAATTGTGCATGTGCCAATGATTACAACCAGCACGTGCCACGTAAAAGCACATAATAAATCAACAAAAGTGTCTTTAACTTTGATCATGATGGCAGTTTCAGAGACCCCAAATAAGTCCTGGCTGATGCTTCAACCAGTTTGCAAATTCAGCATTGTTCATAGACCTGTGCCTTTTAGGTCTAATACCCATTTAGACTTAAAACCAATAATTTTCTCCGCCATGAATGATTCCAGATTCCAGGTTGAGTTATGGGCCTCAGATCCCTGCATTTCAGGGTAGCAGCGTCCACTATCCAAGCTGTCATAAAAAGTCTCTGTTCCCTAGAATATGACCTCATTCTTTTGGTTTCCAGCTCTCTCAAAAAACCATAGTCAACAATTCTCCATTCCCCAGAAGATCCTTTGCTTGCAAAATAAAGCCAAATAACATGTTTGGTGCAACTGAAAATGAGGTACTTTTATTTTTCCTCAACAAAGGAGAAAAATGATTAAACAGTAAAAAAATTATGATTCCAACTGAAAAAATTTCCCATGACTTTTGACTAAAATGTTTTTCTTCCTATGCTTTTGTTTTCTCTTTTTTTTCCTTTCCCTCTATACACTGTCTTTACATTAAGCAAAACTGATATGTATATATAACACAATGTGTTTCAAACACTTGTACAAGGATGAATAAAAAATTCTCAATTTTCTAGGAGTCAGTTGTCCCCACTTCATCTTACTATAGACAGATGAGAAAAAGTATGTCCTACCAAGAAGAAACACTGACAATAAGAAAAAAGTTCATCATTTTAAGGTGAAATTCCAATACTATAGAAAACTATACAATCATTAAGACCACATGAGAAGGAAGCCATCCTCCAAAAATTCAACTCCATATTTTTATTTGGGGCATTATTTACTCTTCTTTTGTTTTTTCTTCTTTTTTTTTCTGCATGAGCAGGCACCAGGAATATTTACTCTTCTTGAAGACAAATATACTTCTATCCTCTGTTTAATGAATATTTTATTTATTCATATACATATTCACTCTTATTCCATTTATTCCAAAATGCACTTTAGAAGGCTTTGGGTTGTGATGGTTTCTGTGATGGTTTCATTTGACTTTTTAAGTATAGAAACATTCTGACTCGAGATCACAAATAAATGATTTTACAATCATCCACTTCCAATTGTTGAATGTATTCTTGGCTTGATGATGCCTAAGGATGAAATCCCAGTTAAAGAGAATTCTATTATTTTTCCTGACTTCCAGTCCTCACCCGAGAGGTTTTATATTTATACGTTGACTCTTTTTCCTTGTAGCTCAAATCTGCTCTCTGCCCTTCCCCACGCTGCCTTCTGACCTGGGAGCTGTCTTTTACAAACTGAATTGAGGAATCTGTTCTGAATTTAATCATGTTCTTCCCAAAACTATGCCTACGTCCTAACTCCCAGCCCTGGGAACGGAATGTTATTTAGAACTTTCTGTGAGTCTACAGATGCTTCGAAATGAAAATCTGTGGTGGTTTGAGATTGTCTGTACCTAAGAAAAACATGTTCTTAAGTTTTATCCTCCTGTGGAGGTGAACCCATTGTGAGTAGGACCATCTGATGAGGTTACTTCAGCTAAGGTGTGGACCAGCCCAACCAGGATGGGACTTAATCCTATTACTGGAATCCTTTATAAGAAGAATGAAATAGAGAGAGAGAGAGAGAAAGAGAGAGAGAGAGAGAGACAGGAAGCAAGAAGCTGAAGTGGGATGCAGAAAAGAGAAAGACCAGGAGATGCAGCCTCGTGCCTTTTCATTTGGCAGAGGAGCCAAGGATTACCAGCAGCCAGCCTGAGAACACCATGATCTTCAGACCTAGAAGAGTGCTGAGGACAATTGAGCAACTGAGCAACTCCTATAGAATGTAACCATACGCTTTCACTTATGGTTGACAGACCACCCCAAAAACTTCGTGGCTTAAAACAATAGCCATTTATCTCCCTCATGATTCTTTGGCTGGGCCATTTGGGCTGGTTGCAGCTGGACAGTTCTTCTGGTCTTAGCTGGACTCACTCATGGGTCTGTGGTCAGTTGCCAGGGTACCAGGGAAGGCCCAACGTGGATGGTTCAGATGGTAAATTTGGTCTCAGCTCCATGTGAGCTCATCCCCCAGCAACAGCTCCCTATGCATATGGCATCCAGGTAGGTTTCAAAGGAAAGGAACTGAGGCATGGAAGGGCCCTAGAAGTCCAGGCTTAGAAATAGCCAACCTCAGATCCATCCCATTTCATTGACAAAGCAAACAACAAGACCAGAGAAGATTCAAGGACTGGGAAATGGACTCCACCTCTTAGTGGGACAAGCCCCAAAGACACAGTGTAAAGGTTGCTGATAGAGGGAAAGAATTGCCATTTTTCCAAACAATCTACCATATCATACAAGTTGCCCCAAGACAGCCTGTCTTTGAGAATTGTGAACCATGCAAAAGGGGATAACTGCCAGGCAATTCATTATAGTGTAAGTTCAGAAACGTACCAACTGGGACAGTAATTTGGGTTTAAAAAAACGAATTGCACATTGAATTTCTTAATCCATTGTTCACTTCTGAATGAAATTCAGCACCTCCTTATATGGATCAAACCACTGCCGTGTGGGCGGCTGCCGTGGCTCAGCAGGCAGAGCTCCGACCTGCCGTGCTGGAGGTCTGGAGTTCGATCCCTGGTGCCTCCTGCCCATATGCAAATTAAAAAAAAAAGACCACTGCAGTGGTATAAACTTTATCCAGGCTAAGCTGCTGGCCTTACCCTCCCCTCGGAGTTTGCAAGCTGGATGGACAATGATATCGCAAGCCATGAATCCTCCCAAATGGAAGGACTATGGAGTCCAGGAGACTTGGATGAGAAGGGGTTGCAAACCTATGGCTTCAGCCATGGCTGGTGGTGGATCCCAGAAGATGCAATGGGGTCTAGGCACTCACTGAGCTAGGAAGGCTTCGGCGGCACCTGTTAAGGAAAGAAGGGGCACTACACTGCGTTTTCTGTCAAACACTTTTTAACCACAAACCCTATCACAGGAAATCACCCTCCATTGTAAATCATTTATGGCCTTCCTCTGTGCAGAATGATCTTTTAACCCTCAGCCATTCTTCCAGCCCAAGCAGCTAGAATTGCAACTGGGACATACATCGAACTCAAGCAGACTAGTTTGGCAAGTTCATAAAAAGTCAGAACTGCTTATAACAAATGGAAATTCAGCTTGGTTGGGGAAGACGTAAACGTTTTAAAAGCTGGAAAGATGAGGAGGCATGCATTCTCATACTCTTTACTTTGCTCACAATAACCCTGACCTGAATTTAAAATAATGATAATAATAAATTCCTTCCTCCCCGAGGTCTCTGGAATTGGTTCTCTTCTCTCCATCCTACTCCTAGTTAAGGCTCCAGAATCTCTCTCTTGGGTGAGTATGGAAGCCTCCTACCTTTCTTGCTTTTTCTCTTCCCTTCTACAAAATGTTTTATTCTGTCTTTAGGACTACAATTTTTCAGCCACATCTCAAACAGTAGCCATACTTTAAAACATTTTTCTGGGGCTCCCCATCACCGTCAGGGTGAGAACAACTCTATTTCAGAAGGGATGCAAGGCCATCCACCTGGATGATAGAACAATGTCGGACCTTGGGACCTTGGCATGCTCAGTATGTACAACAAGACAGCTTACCACCCAGTTCGTACTATTACACATGGGCTGAATAAATGAAAATATTTTTTTTCAAACTTAACACTTCAGTGTGCTGGAATATGTTTGATCCAACTCTACAACTAGGGTGCACGTATCACTGGAAGGGCAGATTTTATTTTCCAGAAATGGTCACAGTGATATTTCTGGTCCTGCATACATTTTGAGAACATGGCACTGCCCCATCAGGAAGTGGATTCGAATTCTCCTTCCCTTGAAATCACTGGTCTTCTGTGGCTTCCTCGATCAATCAAGTGCCACAGAAGTGATAACGTGACTTCAAAGGAGATAAGGATTTCATCTGATTTTCTCTCTCTCCCTGAGAAGACTCACCTTGGCAGCCCAGCCACCATGTCCCAAGGGGGCCCAAGCCACAAAGAGAAGCTACATGGAGATGTACTGGGTGACAACCTCATCAAGATCCTGCCAGAGCTGTCTTCCTGGTTCCACAATCTGTGCTGCTGCATAGAACCCCACAATCAGGAGGCCCTACCCTTGGTTTCATGCTCTGCGCCCGCCATCTTGAAATCCTTGATAACACTTGAACAAGGGTCTCTGCATTGTCATTTTGCACTGCGCCCTACAAATTTTGAAGCCCATCCAGGTCTCAGCCTACATCCAGACTCAACCATAAAAATGGGAATGAGTAGACCTGCAAGTGATTCCAATCCTCAGCATTTGAATGGAGCAGATAAGCCACCCTGGCCAAGATCTGCCCCTGTTGCAGATTTGTGAGCAAAGAACAGAACAGTGTCAGTCTCATGCCACTGAGTTTTGGGGTAGCTTGTGACACATGGTAATTGGAAAACTGAGATATTTTGGAAGTAATACCTGTGTTGATTTTTGCGACATGCCACTTATCCACATTCAGATAGCACTTCTGTTGCATTTTCTGTTTGGGGGACATCCTACAAACTTCTATCTCCTGCTTACGTCTATATCCAACTCAGCCCATATCTGTCATGGACAAGGTACCATTTTGACATGGTGCTAACTGCCAATATGGTTCTAATTCACAGGGTTGCTTATCTATCTAAGCAGACTTAGAGAAAACTGGACTCATGTTTCAAATTTAGGATTCTGGGAAGTTGACGTTTCTTGATGCTGAGCCAAATGACCATTGAGCTTTAGCTCCACCAATAAAGTAGGTTTTTGTATATGATACATCTTTGTTACGTCCCTTAATTTCTGCAGAAGATCCAACCTACGTTACAGTAAGAGGGAAAAAAAAAGATAACCACATAAAGTTCATGCATTCAAGACTTCACTAAATCCATTCAATTACTATTTTAAAAATGGGTTGGGCCACTGGTGGGTGCGGTGAAACCATCGAGTTTCCAGCATATACAACTTGAGGCTATAACATTTTCTTTATCTTTTCCTGCTGTGAACACTGAGGAAAATACCAGTGGTCCTTCCCAATTTAAGTTCGTAAGTTATAAAATAATGTATGAATGTCAAGTAAAAGTTTCACTTTTTGTCCATCTATCCATCCATCCACCCACTCATCCACTCACCCATCCTTCCATCCATCCATCCATCCACCCATTCCACTCACTCACCCACCAATTTACTCATCCACCCATCCATCCATCTATATATCTGTATATCCTTCATCCACCTATCCACTCACCCACCTATCCACTCACCCAGTAACCATTCATCCACTAATCTACCCATCTATCCGCCTACTCACTCTCATACCTATCCATCCACACACTCTCCTATCTATACTCCACTCACCCACCCATCCATCTACCCATCTATTCATTCATCTATCTACTCACCCACCCACCCATTCACCCACCCTCTACCCACCCATTCACCCATCCATTCACCCATCCACCCTTCCATTGACTCAGGAAATTTCTTATTTGCATCTGGGCAGCAAGCATACCTGGTTGGACCGCTCTCTAGGATCTCACAGTAGGGCTCAGCCTCTGGTGATGGAAGCCAGAAATTAAAATAGTTTAAATAAAGTTGGGGTAAAGCTGTCTTCAAGAAAGGGTCAAATGAAAGCTTACTTCTCTTTCCCATGTATGACGTCAGCCCAGGGCTGGCACAGCGGATCTGCAATGCCACCTGAAATCCCAAGTCCTTTACTTTTTAATCTGCTCTCCTTAAAATGTGGCTCCATCTTCTAGATTAGCTCTGGCTCCAAGCTAGCTGCTGCAACTGCATGCATCGCTTTGGCATTCCAGTCAGGCACAGAATGACTCAGCGGTTGACGCGAGTGGCGCTTGCCAATTACCTCTGCCTAAATTTTCCAGGGCTGCTGCAACAAAGTACAGCAGACAGGCTTGCTTAAAGAGCAAGAATTTATCATCTTCAGGTTTTTAGCCTACAACTCCAAAATCAAGGTGTTCAACAGCATCAGTCTTTCTCTGAAGTCTGCTGCATTCTTGTGGTGGCTCGCCAGCAACCCATGACTTGGTTTCTACCTCCATCACCTGGCGGTCTCTCTCCATGTGTGACTCATTCGTGACTGTGCCTAAATCGCCTCTGCTTACAATGACCCTGGAAATATAGGATGAAGACTCATGGTGATGCAATTTGGGCTCACCTTAACCCATAATGCCTTCGAATATCCTGTTTACAAACTGGTTCATACCCACAGGACTAGAGGTGGGGACTTGAACATGTCTTCGGGGAGAATATGACCCAACCCATAACACTCTCCCTTTAGAGGAACTTTAAAAAATTTTTTCACCCCACAACTTCTCTTTACATGTAGTTCATGGACAGGAAATTAGTTTCATGGACACACTTAATTGGGAAGGAGACTGGAGAAGTATTTTTTTTTTTTGAGTTGGTACAGTGCTACAACCGATAAAATCAAGATTCCTTACTATGGAAGAGGGGAGAAGTTTCATGGGCTGGGTGGCTTAGAGTGTCACATGTACACAGTATAGTTGGATGGCAAGAAAGTTAGATAAATAGACGAATGGATGGATGGCTAGGTAGATAATAGATGACAGAAATAGAGAGAGATAATAGCTAATAGATAGTTGATAAGTATATACAGAGACATAAATAGGTAGATACATAGATGGATAATAGATGCTCAAGATTGGATAAATGATAGATGGATAGATAAATAGATAATAGAAAGAAAGAAAGATAAGTGGGTGAGTGGATGGATGGACAGATGGATGAATGGAAGGGTGATAGATGGGTGGGTGGTTGATGGGTGGATAATGATTGGGCAGGTAGGGATATATATATATATATATGTAGATTTAGATGTAGATGTAGACATATATGCACGTTTACTTGTGCGTGTGTGTTTTAATTTCCTGGCTGCTAAAGCAAATACCATGCAATGGGTTGGCTTGAACAATGGGAATTTATTGGCTCATCATTTTGAAGCTAGAAGTGCATAATTAAGGAATCATCAAGGCAATGCTTTCTCCCAAAAGACTGCCGTGCTCTGGGACTGCCTGCTGACAATCCTTGGTCCTGAGCTTTCTGACACACGCAATGCATATGGCGGCCCCTCCTGGTTTCTTATTCCTGTTGACTTCCAGCTTCTGTCTCTGTCTCTCTCTCTCTGCGGCCTTCCCTGTAAGGCATTCAGTAATAAAATTGTGACTCATGTTGATAGCTCTGGGCCACACCTTAATTGAAGTAGCCTCATCAAAAGGTCCTCTTTACAAGAGTTCACACTCACAGGAATGGATGAAGTTGAAGAAAACATGTTTTTCTGGTTACAAAACTCCAAACCACCACAGTGTGTGAGGATTCCTACAGGGCAAGGAGAAAGATGAGGCGTTTCATTATCTAAATGCACAACCTTTTGTGGGGAGCTCCTTTCTTTGTATCCATTTGAGGAATGGAGCAACTGAATGTTCCTTCTCTCTGTGTTGGGCTCTCAGCCAGGTGGAGAGCTACAAACAAGGTCTAGGGAGAGACTGAGACAAAAACAAATAAATAAATGTAAATCAAGGGCTCTGAAAATAAACAAAGGAGGCTGGTCTAAGTAGCCAGGGCCACAGCTATTTGAATTCAGGGCTGCTTCCCATGGAAGAGAAGGTATCCTAGAAGCGTTTGTCGAATGGCTGAGCATGCCATGGTTTCGTTGAGAAGGAAATTGCCAAGGAACTCGGGCAGCCAAGACAGAGAAGGTGGAGCAGGAGCTGAGTAGGGTGGGGTGGAGGGACACAGATGTGGGAAACGAGCAGTACCAGAGAGTACTGCCCTCGTAAATACATTAATAGGATGGATTTAAAGGGCTCTTTAGGATGTGGTTAGATGAAACAAATCCTGACAGTGTATTTTATGGGTGTCCTTGACCCAGCCAGGGTGTTTGGTCAAATAAGTCCTTCTTTGTCCATGACTAAGTTCTCACCCGCAGAGAGTATGTGGACATGTGGACCTTGGAGGTTTGATTGTGGGTGTCCCATCAGGATCCCAGGGGCTGTTGACGGAGCTCCGTGTCCTGGGGTGGGGGGACCCCCAGCCCAGCCTTGCCCCCCAACCCCTGTGTCCTGGGCAAGCCCAGGCTGATGGCTGCACACAGCTCTTGCAGTTCATGCAATCCCCAGTTCTCCTGTCTTCCCATTTTCCAGCTGGGAAACAGATGCAATGAGGTGGCAGCTGCGAGAGTCTGCCTGGGCAGAGCTGTGGTCCCATCTCCAGAGCCCCTGGTCTCCAGCTTCCATGAGGTATGCCACTCTTTCTCCCTGAAGGCCACAGACAGAGAAGTAGGGATGCAAACCCCTTAATGCAATAAAGAGGGCCAAAGAGAGAGTCTGCCAAGGTGAATGGAGCCAGTAAGCAGCCATGCTCCATCCCAATTTGCACAACACAAAGGTAAGAGGTCCAGGGGTGCCTCAGACCTGGAGCAGGAATTAGTCATCCCTAAAATACTTATTCAGAAAAAGAGAGAAGGAGAGGGGAGGAGGAGTTTTCTTGAGGATGTGACCCTACAACTTCCTAAAGATTTTCCTTCTCAGATTTTCCTTTCTGCAAAGCTCCACATCCTGCCTTGTGTAGCTTTGTCTTCTGCCCTCCCAGTGGGGTCTTCATTTCTGCAATTATTATTACTATCCATTGCCCGGATCTGTAAATCAAGCCCAGGAACCAAGCAACAAAGT
>PVIY010039263.1:0-23238 GCA_004026745.1 Myrmecophaga tridactyla
CCATCACATGCGGCAGCCCTTGTTGCAGAGACCGAGGAACTGAGGCAGAAAGCTGGAGCCTGGCGCAGAGGCACGGAACTACGGAGCCCACAGGACTGCACAGATGGGTGCATGAGACTATGAAGTAAGCCAGGCCGCATTCCTTGGGTGTGCTACCCTCACCAGCGCAGCCCTGTGACAGGCGACTTACCCCACACCCCACGCACCTGAACCCCATCATGCGCTCCCATTCCCTGAACTCTGGACACCCCCAACCCACCAGCCCCCATTGCATATATCTGCCCCACACCCCACCCCAAGTGCAGCCTAACTCACCTTTCCTGCACCCCTCCCGAGCACTACCTCCCCCTCCCTGCTCCCTGCAGGCTGTTGCCAGCACATAAAGGCTGAGGGCACCAACCTCCATACCTAGGCTACCCCTGCCCTCCTGCCCATAGTGTCGCACAGCCTCACTCTGCCCTTCCTGAGCTTAGCACATCCATTTTTGGCACTCCCAAGCCCATGCATGCACACAGCCCCTCCAATCACATCATTCAGCTCTGGGAACTGTACTTTAGAGCAGTCCTAGAACCATGTATGTGCACAGCCCTCAGCCTTACTTCCCAGCTCTGAGAAAGTGCTGACCTGCAGAGCCAGGTCACATCTGTCCCCAGTCCATGAAGGCGTAATGCTGACCTGCCGCCACAGCTCTATGCATGTGCACAAAGGACACCATGCCTTAGACCAGCGCACACCAGGATTACACCCCCAGATCAGTGCACCCGCAAAGCTTCATCCTCCCTGGCCTCTGGGCACCCACGTTCACAAGCGTCAGTGTAACATCCCCAACCTGTGCCTATACCTGCTTGGAAACACATCACCATACTGAGTGCTGCACCCTGTGCGCTGCTCCCTGCTGTACAACCATCCCGCAAACACAAGACCTCAGACTACTGAAAGAAGTCAACTCCCAAAGTGACGAAAACAGCAGAAGATCACTAAGCATATCACAATGCAGACAAACATAGCCTTGCCTAAATGACCAAATTAAAACACCAAAGGAGACACAGACATTGGAACAACTAATCAAATAAGTTCATACAAGTCTACTTAATAAAATAAGTGGGATAGCAAATTATGTAAAGGAGATAAAAAAAAGACAGTAGAAGAACACAAACAGGAATTTGAAAGAATAAATAGAAAAATAGCAGAAATTACAGAGATAAAAGACTCTGTTGACCAAATAAAAAACTTACACAACACCAGATATGAAGAGCCAGAAGAAAGAATAAGTGATATAGAGGACAGGATCATTGACTTCGAAGACTCAAAACTGCAAATGGCAAAAAAAGATGGTAAATTTTGAATGGGAACTCAGGGAAATGATAGACAAAACAAAGCGCACAAAAGTAAGAATCATTGGTGTCCCACAAGGAGAAGTGAGGAGTATAAGGTGAGGAAGAGTAGTTGAGAATATAATGGGGAAAGCCTCCCAACCCTCATAAAGGACATAAACATACAAGTCAAAGAAGCCCAAAGAACTCCAGACAGAATAAATCCAAATAGACCTTCCCCAAGGCACATACCAAGCAGTCTATCAAGTGTTGAAGAGAAGCAGAAAACCCTGGAAGCATCAAGAGAAAAACAATCTACTACAAACAAGGGAAATCAAATAAGACTGAGTTCAGACTACTCAACTAGCACCCTGCAGGCAAGAAGGCAGTGGTATGATATATTTAAGATCCTGAAAGAGAAAGACTTCTAGCCAAGAATTCTGGACCCCAGCCAAATTGCCCTTCGAAATTGAGGGAGAGATTAAAGTTTTCAGACAGAGAACTCCTGAAAGAATTTGTCAACAAGAGACTGGCCCTACAAGAAATACTAAGAGTTCTGCTGGCTGAAAAAAAATAGACAGGAGAGGGAGGTCTGGAGGAGGGCACAGAATTGAAGAGTACCACTAAGGGTAATTTAAATAATACAAAGAGAAAGAGGGAAAATAATATATAGATCTGACAAATAAAATAAAAAAGATAAGATGGTGGAATCAAGAAACACCTTTTCAGTAATAACTTTGAATGTTAACAGACTAAACATACCAATTAAAAGATAATAATTGGCAGAATAGATTAAGAAACACAATCCAGCTATATGCTGCTTACAAAAGACTCATCTTAGACACAAGGATATAAATAGATTGAAGTGAATGATGGAAAAAGATTTCCCACACAAGTTGTAACCAAAAGAAAGCAGGAATAGCTATACTAATATTGGACAAAATAGACTTTAAATGTAAAGACATCAAAAGAAGCAAAGAAGGACACTATATACTAATTTAAGGGTCAATTCACCAAGAAGCTATAACAATAATAAATGCTTATGCTTCCAATCAAGGAGCTCCAAAGTACATGAGACATACATTGGCAAAATTGAAGGGAGTGATAAATGTTTCAATAATAATAGTAGGAGACTTCAATACACCACTCTTCTCTATAGATAGAACAGCTAGTCAGAAGATCAACAAGTAAATTGAGATATTAAATAACTTGATAAATGAATTAGACCTAACAGACATATATGGGTCATTGCACCCAAAAGCACAAGGTTATACATTGTTCTTTAGTGCTCATGGAACATTCTCCAGGATAGATTATATGCTGGGAGACAAAATAGGTCTTTATAAATTTTAAAATATTGAAATTATTCAAAGCACTTTCTTTGATCACAATGAGATGAAGTTGGATCTCATTAACCAACAAAGAACAAGAACATTCACAAATATATGGAGATTAAATAACACACTCTTAAACAATCAGTGGGTCAAAGAAGAAATTGCTAGGGAAATCAGTAGCTATCTGGAGATGAATGAAAATGAGAATACAACTTATCAGAATTTATAGGATATGGCAAGGCTGTGCTGAGAGGGAAATTTATTGCCTTAAATGCCTATATTAAAAAACAAGAAAGAGCAAAAATTGAGGACTTAACACAAACCTGGAGGAACTTGAGAAAGAACAGCAAACTAACCCCAAAGCAAATGGGAGAAGAGAAATAACAAAGATTAAAACAGAGATCATTGAATGGGAGAAGAAAAGAACAATAGAAAGAATCAATAAAACCAAAAGTCGGTTCTTTGAGAAAATTAATAAAATTGATGGGTCACTAGGAAGATTGACAGAGAAAAAAAAGAGAGAGGATGCAAATAAATAAAAATGAGGAGGGGTGCATTACCACAGACCCTGAAGTGTTGCTTCCGAGGGACCAGAGCTCAAAGGATATTAAGGAATGACAAGAGAGACAGATGGGATGGGGGGGTCTGAAGATTAGTGACAACAGACAACTTTATTCTTAAGCAGATCCTGCTTATATACTGCAGGGTGACAAAAGACTTGCATGCATTTCGTGAGGGAACAGAGTGCTTATCTTTCAGTGCTCTCTTCCTTCATACTTAAGATAACTATTGGGGGTTAACAAACATTCTCTTTCTCCCAGCCTGTTCTACATAAAGCAGATAACAATCTCCACAGTTTACTGCTGCCACCACCCTGACACCAGCTGCTCCCAACAAATTCCACAGGTGTTGTTTTAACCCTTGCTCCTACATTTCCCCCTTTTTATTTTATTAGCCGAGGTACCTGTGTCTGTCTTAGGTTGCCCTTAAACTCTAAAGGAAGGATCTTACTCATCATTGGCTACCAGTCAAGCCCTCTGACTTTGTTTCAGGAGGGAGCCAAGGGCTTTTGCCAGAATCATACTGTTAGTGTGGCTTTCCTTAGTGGTGCAGCTTTCTACTTTGAATACTTCTTTAACACAGCTGAGGAGGAAGAGAAAGAGTACAAACAGCCCCAAACCTAAGCCTATGGTAGTCAAAAAATGATGTAATACAATTATAAAAGAAATCATAAGAGGATACTATGAACAATTATATACCAACAAACCAAAGATGCTATAAGAAAGGAAAACTATGGGCCAATCTCTCTAATGAACACAGATGCAAAAATTCTCAATAAGATATTAGCAAATCAAATCCAACACCATATTAAAATAGTTATACACCATGATTAAGTGGGGTTTATACCAGGAATGCAAGGATGGTTCAACACAAGAAAATCAATTAATGTAATACAGCACATTAACAAATTTAAAGGGAAAAATCACATGATCATCTCAATTGATGCTGAAAAAGCATTCAACAAAATTCAGCATTCTTTCTGATAAAAATACTCCAAAAGATAGGAATCAAAGGTAACTACCTCAATATGATAAAGGGAATATATGAAAAACTGATAGCCAGCATCTTACTCAATGGAGAGACTGAAAGCCTTCCCCCTAAGATCAGGTACAAGACAAGGATGCCTACTGTCACCACTATTATTCAACATTCTACTAGAAGTTCGAACTAGAGCAATCAGGTAGGACAAAGAAATGAAAAGGTATCCAAATTGGAAAGGAAGAAGTAAAGTGCTCATTATTTGCAGATGATTTGATACTATACTTAGAAGATCCTGAGAAATCTACAGCAAAGTTACCTGAGCAAATAAACAAATTCAGCAAGGTGGTGGGATATAAAATTAACGTGCAAAAATCAGTAACTTTTCTATACACAAGATATCACCTAGCTGAGGAGTCAGTTAAGGAAAAAATTCCATTCAAAATAGCAGCTAAAAGAATTAAATGCTTAGGAATAAACTTAACTAGGGACGGAAAGGACCTGTACACAGAAAACTACTTAACATTGCTAAGAGAAATCAAAGGAGACCTAAATAGGTGGAAAGACATTCCCTACCCAAGGATAGGAAGGCTAAATATTAAGATGTCAATTCTCCCCAAACTGATCTACAGGTTCAACACAGTATCAATCAAAATTCCAACAATCGACTGTGAAATTCATCTGGAAAGGAAAGAGACCTCGAATAGCTAAAAGCATCCCCCAAAAGAAGAACGAAGCTGGAGGATTAACAATCCCTGGCTTTAAAACCTATTATAAAGCCACAGTGGTAGAAACAACATGGTACTTGCACAAAGACAGAAGCATTGGCCAATGGAATTGAATCATCAAGAGTGCAGAAATAGACCACCAAATCTATGGTCAACTGATTTTTGACAAGGCCCCCAAATCCTCTGAACTGGGACAAAATAGTCTTTTCAGTAATTGGGCAATGAAGAACTGGATATCAATAGCCAAGAGAATTAAATTTTACACAGTACACAAAAATTAACTCAAAGTGAATCAAACACCTAAATATAAGAACTAGCACCATAAAGCTTCTAGAAGAAACTGTAGGGAAACATTTTCAAGACCTAGTAATAGGAGGTAGCTTCCTAAACTGTACACCCAAAGCACAAGCAACAAAAGAAAAAATAGATAAATGAGAACTCTTCAAAATCAAATGCTTCTGCACCTCAAAAGACTTTGTCAAAAAGGTGAAGAGGCTGCCAACTCAATGGGAGAAAATATTTGGAAATCACATATCAGACAAAGGTTTGATTTCCTGTGTATACAAAGAAATCATACAACTCAACACCAGAAGAATAAACAATCCAATAATAAAATGGTCTGAAGATATGAATACGCATTTTTCTGAAGAGCAAATACAGATTTTCACTGGCTATAAGGGAAATGCAGATCAAGACCACAATGAGATACCACCTCACACCTGTAAGAATGACTGCTATTAAACAATCAGGAAACTATAACTGTTGAAGAGGATATGGAGAAACTGGGACACTTACGCACTGCTGGTGGGAATGTATAATGGTGCAGCCAGTATAGAAGACTGTTTGGCAGTTTCTTAGGAAAATAAATATCCAGTTGCCCTATGACCCAGCAATAGCATTACTTGGTATATAACCAGAAGAGCTTAAACAAATGACACAAACAGACATTTGCACACTGGTGTCCATAGCAGCATTATTCACAATCACCAAAAGATGGAAACAAACTAAATGCCCATCAAAGGCGAGTGGATCAACAAAATGTGGTATATACATACGATGGAATATTATGCAGCAGTAAGACAAAGTGATGTCCTGAAGCACATGACAAGATGGATGAGCCTTGAGGACATAATGTTGAGCAAAATTAGCCAGACACAAAAGGACAGATACTGTATGATTCCACTTTTGGAACAAGCATAAAGGTATAATCAGAGGCTTATCATACAGAATATAGGGCACTTAAAGATACATAGAAGCTAGAGATGAGTGAGCCATTAGTTAATGAGGTTGAACTCCAATGTAAAGGAATAGATAGGAGCGAAGGTGATTCTCTAGTGGGTCTAGAAGTAATATTACCATACTGAAGGTGAACAAGATTGAAAGGGGTTGTAAGACCTACGTGTCCCACTGATTCACACTAGAAATATGAGTGAGTTCTTGTAAGAATTACTACAAAGATATGATTCTTGTATAAAGAGTGTTTAAGTCCAGGGTACAGAGGGAAAACTACTATTGCATGCTATGAGCTATGTTCAAAAGGAAACCATCAGCACTACCACAGCAACAGCAGAGGTAGATAATGGCATGAGGGACAAGAGTTAAGAGAAGGTTTAGGTTTCCTATTTGGTGAGGGTGTGTTTATTGGTTTTCTGTCTCTTGGGAACAATGAAATTATCTGAAAATTGAGAATGTGGATGGACTGTGGACTTTGGGCCCTCTATATGATGCCAGATGAATGCAGGTGGCTGAAGGATGCACTGATGCAGAAGTAGATTGGCAAACGATAGTGTATCTTTATGAACAAAAGTTCTGCTGCTACAAAAAAGGAGTAATGTTGTGAGGCATGCGACGATGTGAATGAATGTGTGGGACTTTTGATGAAACAAAATAAGCCAGGAACAAAAAACCAACAATGATATGGTTACATTTAGAAAATGTTTATAAGCAAACAGGGGCCTAGACTGTAAGCTTTTAGAGCAGACACATTATGTCTGGAGTGGTGATTATTATTTCTGGATTTTGAGAGACTATTTTATATATATAATCTGATATTTAGAGATAAGAATGAAGCCAAACAGGTTGGGGTTAAAGTAATTCAGAACATAGACGTAAGGAAGACAGTGTCTATATTTTAGAACCACAAATACTCTTTGAGACGAGTGGAAGAAAGGTTTATTTGATCTGGAACAGAAATTTTCTGTAGTGCATAATCTAATTCAACCTATCTGTATAGCTCATCTGAACAACTGAAATACAGGAAATACAGAATAAGAAAGAGGCACTTTAATCCTGCATAGATTATTGTAATGCCTGGAAACATCCTAGAGTATATTAAGCAGATAATTAAAAAGTATTGGCAAAGTCCCCTGAGGGAGGGCAAAAAGACTGTGGAACTATTAAACCATATCATCAGGGAATCCCCTGGTACTTTGTCAAACTTTAGGGACACCAAAATCAATAGGCCATGCCCTTGATCATGAGGCTTACTTTTATGAAGCTTGTGTAGGTAGCAGAGAAACTTAGACTACCTATAGGCATGCCTAAGAGTTACTTCTGGAGGACCTCTGTTGTTGCTCAGATGTGGCCTCAGTCTCTCTAAACTCAACTCTGCAAGTGAAGTCACTGCCCTCCCCCTACATGGGACATGACATCCAGGGGTGAAAGTCTCCCTGGTGAAGTGGGAGATGACTCCCAGGAATGAATCCAGAACTGGCACCATGAGATCAACAATTGCATCCTGACCAAAAGGGGGAAAGGAAGGGTAACTAATAAAGTATCAGTGGCAGAGAGAGTTCAGATAGAGTCAAGAGGCTACTCTGGAGGTTGCTGTTATGCAAGCTTCAGGTAAACCTTGCTATCTATCATAATGTGCCAACCCCCAACCAGGACCATTCTAGCCAATCCTAAGGAACACTTAGGGCAATATATAAGATTCCACAAGGGTTCCAGGCACTAGAGTAAATTTCCAGAAACCTATAACCTCCAGATGGGTCCTTAGACCAGATAAGTCCCCAAACCTAGCCCAGTCTCTCCAGAACATCAGATAATTCCATCTCCCTACCCATATTAGTGGCAGACCATTCCAATAACAAAAATTTAGAATTAGCATAGCCCAAACAATCCCAAAGAGAGGTATGGAAAGATCAAAGGTGACGGTGGAAGTATAAATAGAAGATAAGATTTAACAAATGAATATGAATGCTGAATCATTAAATTGATATCTCTTTTAGTCTCCAGTATTATAGAGCAGCTAGAAGCAAAAACCTAAAATTGTGAAATAGTAACCCATACCTAAGTCTGAAATATGTTCTACAACTAATAGTGGTGCTGTGCTTTGAAATTTATAGCTTTCTTGTATATATGTTATTGTTCACAAAAAAGAAGGAAAAGAAAGTTGATTGTGATGATAAAAAAGTATTTAAGTCCTCTAGCTTCCTATGTTCTGGAGCAGCTAAAAGGAAAAATATGAGAGGATTGTATGGTAGCCCATGACAAACTCTGGGATCTATTCTGTAACCACTTTTTGAAGAGTGCTTTGAAAACTATTTTTTTAATTTCTTTGTTCTATATATATGTTATACCGTACAATAAGAATAAATAAATAAATAAATATAATGTGGAAAATAGCTCCATTAAAATAGTTGACATTGGATTCATTTCCTGGTGCCTGCCTATGCGAAAATTAATAAATAAATAAAATAGTCAACATTATGCATTTTCATAAAAATTAGCAAGACAAGAACATTTGTCAATATCACAATTATTCAAGGCTGAATTAGTACAATGCTATGAAAGAAGAAACAACTAAGAAGGCTTATAACCACTTAATAGAAAGCTCTCACATTCTAACTTACCTAATTAATTCATATATCTAGAGATAGCAACCATCCACCAATGCATCTGTTCCATGAGGCTGAGATGAATTTATATTTATATGTACATTTAAAGGGGCTATTCTTGTTTATTACCCTATCTCTCTACAACTTTTTTCATTGACAGTATTTTTTTCCATAAATGGTGTATTCAAAATTGAGGAATTACTGGTTTCTTTCTAATATGCTGAAGGAGTGGGAAAACATGGTCCGGCTTCTGAACGCTGAAAAAGTTTGGACTGCAAGACCAAAAACAACTGATAAAATATCAACATGAGAACATAGGGAAGATAATCGTTACAGCTAATTGGAGTGACGAGCGGGTGTAGGCTGACCACCGGCCGTATACCAGACCCTATGCTCAGTATTTTGCCTGCAATAGAGCATATGATTCTCTCAGTAGAATTATTAGAAAGGTATTATAATTATTATTATTGCTTTAGAAAGGTATTATAATTATTATTATTGCTATTACTATTGTTAAGTCTCATTGTGCAAATGAGTTAAGTGGTGCTTGGGCATCTAAGTGACTTGGGTTGTTCAAAGAGCTTGCAAGTAGCAGAACAAGGTGTCAAACTCAAACTCGACTCCATACAACTCTAGGATGCGTGAGTCTGCACCACAGGTAGAGCCCAGTGAGACTCGATTTGCATCAGGGTCTTCCGTGTGACCTTGGGCAAGTTGCTTAACCTCTCTGGGTCTCAGTTATCTTAATTGTATTATAGGAATAATAATGTGAAGACTAAATACAATAATACATGGAAAGAGCTTAAAGCAGCAGCTGGTACGCTTTACAAACTTTAGAAGTATGGACTGTGATTACAATTCTGGTGTAATGTGCCTGGATTTAGTGTTATTATTGTTGCTGCTGTTGTTACTATTATTATAAAACCTGGATGTAAAATAATTGACAGAAATTGTCAAATATTTTTAAGTTTGGGTAAAAATCAACAGATACGCAGATGTAATTATTTAGATTTATATTATTCTAGTGCATTAATTTAACATCAGCTAAATACACACCAGTGATCTAACATGCAGTTTTAAGTTATCCATGATGGGATGACAAAATATTATAGAAAGTGATATTTTGAAAGCCTTACATTGATTTTAGATAACTTTAAACATCAATGTAGTCACACACATTGATTTTTAGGCACCACTGCGAACAGAGTAATTGGTACAAGGTGTTAACTCACTCACTGTGATTTACGTGACGAAGAGGCTCCACATCCAAATAAGTATGTATCCAGACTTTTAGGAAGCTATTTTGCAGACTTGATTGCTTTTTTATTCATAGCCTCAATATGATGGTAATTAGTTAAAGCCCAATAATATTTTAAAATAATTGTCTATAAATTTATTGCTAAATGACATAATTAACCTTTCATTAGAGTTATACTCACACCATTACACTTGGCAATGTAATATTTCATAGACTTTTTTTGCCTGCAAAAAATTGTATTACCATTGGTAGTTTCCTTGGATATCTGCCTTGGAGGACCAATGCATTAGCTCTAATACAGGCCACCCAGGGAGGGAAATGCTGCTTTCACTTAGATATAACCATCCCCTCAGACACTTTGACATTAGCTAAAAATGCAACTGCTGTCGAGGATAAATCATTTCCTCTAAAGGAGAGAAAGTGGTTACTTTGTTGGAAAGATAAGCTTATGCTAAAAATTGTCTTTTGCCCCAAATTATTCCACTTAGATCATTAAATAAACTGATTATTTCACTTGAGAGATCAGGAAAATACCTTGAAATCATCGTACATTTCATCATCATTTCCATAGACCTATCCTGAACTTAAAATCAGTTATAAATTACAGTAACTGAAGGAGTTTTCACATGTTAAACTAAAGGCAGACTGGAATGTCTAATTATAATATTTAAAATAATGCCCCTAGAACTAGCAGTAGTCAAGTGGCAGAGTTAAATATTAAATTTAAAATTTTTCCAAATTTCAAAAGCAGCAAGGGGCAAGAATTTGTAAAGCATTTTCAGATTGTTTCTACTACCCACAGACATATTAAAGCATCCCGAAATTTCTTCATAAACCAACCATTAACCCATTGATATCTCTAAAAACTGACTTAAAGATAGAATTACAAAACCAGCAGAAACTTGAATTTTGTTGTACTTAATTGTTTTGTCTTAATTTTACAGGTGACGCAAGTGAAGTGACGCGCAGAGCAATATATGTAGTTCTTAAGATTACAGTTAGTGAGAATAAACACTAAAGTGATAAAATAACTTCCTGAGATAAAAAAAATTGAAAATATTTAGTACCACAGCTCACTACTATATCAAAGTTGATATTTGTAATAGCTTTTTACTTGATATTTTGAGAACCCACACAGTTTTGATAGTTAATCAAATGGTATTTAAACTACTGTTTAATTAAAATTCAAGTAACTCTGATACCTGTATTTATAGATTTTTTTCCTGCCTTGCTTTAATTTTAAATTGGTTTATGAAACATATTGTACAAACAGACTTTACAATGATTACTTAATTTTTTTTAATATGCCTACGGATAAGTTAACTAAGATACCCATTTTAAGCAGTTAATATTTCCATACGTTAATTGTAAAAATATTTGTATCTTCACATTTTCCTGAAATAAGGAAATATTTAGTAACGTAGGTCATTACTATAGCAATGCAGATACTTGTAAGAACTTTCTACTTGATATTTTGAACATTCACAATTATGACAACTGATCAAATGTATCTAAGTTAGTTAGTTTTTCATACTTAGAATTTAAGAACTTCGCTATCCAAATATGTGTATTTTTTCCTTGTTGCCTTAATTTTCAATTGGTTTATGAAACTTACTGCACAAACATAGGCTTTACAATGATTATATGGATACTTTATTTAAATATGCCTATGGTTAAGCTAACTAAGATATCCGTTGTTGGTGGTTCTAAGTGTATTGTTTGTTTTCTCAAATGAAAAATACGTTAAAAAAAAAGAAAGAAAGAAAACTAATGTGAAGCAGAAGCAGGTAAAGTAAGTGAAGGTACAGCTCATGAACCTAGAATTCCTGCCTGGAAAAATGACTCTTTATCGCATTGGCAGTATTCAAATACAAGTTTCCTGGTTGTGTGGGGGGCTAAGATGGACAGTCAGGCACGTCATATTCAACACATTGAAAGCCAAATGCAAAGAGAATAGCTTGAAAAGCAGCAGAAGGAAAAAAATCTGATCACATGAAAGAGATCTTCTCAGAAATAAAGGAGACGCACGTAGTGGGATGGTATACTTGAAGGGTGAAAAAAAAAAAAAACTTTGAACCAAGAATTTTATATCAAGGTAAATTATTTTTCAAAAGTAAAAGGGAAAGAAAGGCCCCCCCAGATTAAAAAATAAATAATAAATAAATCATGGGAGGTTTTGTTGTTAGCCAATTCAGCTTATAAAAAATACAGTTCTTCAAGCTGAGAGCAAAAAACACCATATAATAACTCAAATCAATGAAAAGAAATGAAGAGCAACAGTAAAAATTTATGCACATCCTTATAAAAGACAAAATAATTTTACATTTCTTCTCTAAACTGATTTGAAAAGCAATTGCATGACAATATACTTGTATGTGAGTACGTGTGTGTATATACATATATAATTGTATCATTGGGCCTATAACATATACAGTACATTTGACAATAAGAGCCAAAAGGAGGTAGTAGGTATAACAAAGCTATATTGGAGTAAAAATGTGATACCAAGTGGTAACTTGAATAGAGAAGAAGAAATGAAGAGAACCAGAAATATTAAATAAAAATGTTTATATAGGGAGGTGTGACTATGGCTCAGTGGCAGAATTCTTGCCTGCCTTGCTGGAGACCCGAGTTCGATTCCCAGTGCCCACACATGCAAAAAAAAGTCAATATAATAAACTCAGAAATATATACTTTTTCTATTTTTCTCAACTTTTCTAAATGACCTAAAATAATAATTAATGATAAATTAATAATTATAAAAATATATTTGCAGGTGTAACATATATAGAGATAATGCACATAAATATCTAATGTAAAATGGGGGTTATGGAATAGAGTTATACAGAAATCAAAAGTCTATATCTCAATGGAATGAGTTTAGTATAAATCTAATGTGAATTATCATAAATTAAGATCTACATGGTAAGCCCTAGAGCAGCATCTAAACAATTAACTGCAAAATATAAGTTTCAAAAACCATTAAAGGAATTAAACCATCAACCAAATGCAAAAGAAAGCAGACAATGAGGAACAGATGGGACAAAAAAGTCATGAGACATAGAGTAAAATGAAAAAGCATAATAGCAGATATAAATTCAACCATGTCAATAATAACATTAAATATGAGTGAATTAAGCAATCCAATATAAAGACAGACATTGTCAGATTGGACAATAAAACAAGAATCAACTCTATGCTGTCTGTGGGAGGCAAATTTTAGATTTAAAGATACAAATAGATTGAAAGTAAAAAAGAAGGTTTAAATAAGATCCAAAGTTTCATAAGATAATATACAAACTACCATGCTATTCCAACCTCAAAAGAACAATGGCTTTACTAATATCAGACAAAAGAAATTTTCAAAAATAATTTACTAGATATGAAGAGAAAGATATTTTATAATGATAGAAAGGTCACTCCATCAGGAAGATATAGCAAGGTGTTAGGTGCTAACAAGAGGGCTCCAAAACATATGAAACAAAAATTTACAGAATGTAGGGAAGAAATAGACAATTCAATAATAATGGCTGGAAACTTTGACACTACTTTCAGTAGTGGCTAGAGTAATTGGACAGTTCTCTCCTTATTTAATGCCTTTTTCCATTGATGTCATTGTACTGTAAATTAAACCCAAACAGCACATTAGAAATGAGACTGCATTTTGAGAACAGCCTTGAAGTTTGTCTTACCTTAAATTGATATTCAACCTGTTAAAGATTAAAATCTAATTACCAATATTTCTTTCTTTCCTTCTTTTACTCTCTTTTCTTTCTCCCCATCCCTCTTTCCTCTCTCTATTCCTCTCTTCCTTCACATCCTCTTCTTCTTTCTCCTTAAATCTACCTTCCTGTAAAATTGGTGTATGTCATTTATCAAACAAATTTTAATGTCAAACAATCTAAACTCTTAAGATAGAGTAGGAAAAGATTTTCTTTTTTCGCATGATCAGAAATAGAATACATGCTTCCAAATTTTAAAATACTACAAAGCTACAGTAATAAAAACAGCATAATATTGGCATAAGAATAGAAATATATATCAAAGGACAGACTTGAGAGCCCAGAACTATACCCATGCATCTATGACCAATTGATCTTCAAAAAGAAATCAAGACCATTCAATAAGGAAAGAAGAATGTCTTCAACAAATGGTCCTGGGAATCCTGATATCTACAGGAAATGAATGAGAAGGGACTCCAAGTTCACACCATTTACAAAAATTAACTCAAAATAGATCAATTGCCTAAAGATAAGAACTGAATCTGTAAAACTCTTCGAAGAAAATGTAGAGGTAAATCTTCATGACCTTGATTTTTGGCAATGGATTCTTAGATATGACATAAAAAACATGAGCAAAAAAAAAAGAAAAATGTAGATAAATGAGATACCATCAAAATTAAAAACTTTCTTTCATCAAAGGGAATTTTCAAGAAAGAGAAAAGAAAACCTACAGAATGGGAGAAAATACTTGCAGATCATATGTCTGAGAAGGTCTAGTAAACAGGATATACAAAGAATTCTTATAAATTGACAACAATAAGAAAAAAAATTAAAAGACAGGTAAAGGACTCAAATAAATATTTGTTTACTACAGAAAAGATATACAAATGGCCACAAGGACATGAAAAGATGCTCTACATCATTAATCATTAGGAAAAATACGAATCAAACCACAATGAGAAACCACTTCACATTCATAAAGTGGAGAAATTGGAACCTTTGTCCGTTGCCGTTGGGAACGTGAATTGGTTTAGCCACTGTGGAAAACAGTTTGGTAGTTCCTCAGAAAGTTAAATATAGAATTACCACATGACCTAGAAATTCCACTCCTGATTTGAAAAATGGTATTTTGGTATTTCAAATACCAAAAAGTTGAAAATTGATATTCAAATGAATCCTTGTATATGTTCATAGCAGCACTTTTCATGTGTGACTAAAAATGTCACTTATTGTATGATTCCAATTAAATGAAATATGCAGAAAAAGTAAATTCATAGAAATGAAGAGCAGATCAGTGCTTTGCAGGGCTTGACAGAGGGAACAATGGAAACTAACTGACTGCTTAATGGTTTCAGAGTTTAATTTTGGAGTGATGAAAATATTTTGAAACTTGAAAGAAATAGTGCCAGCATGTCACTGTGGATATACTAAATGCCACTGAATTGTTCACTTTTAAATTATTAAATTTTTATGCAATTATATATTTCATCTCAATAAAAAATAAATAGAATATATAAATGAGGATTATCCACTTTTGAATATTTAAAACAAATGGTTTATTTTTAAAACTGTCATATCCAGAGCCTTTAGAAATGACACATGGATAATTTTTCAGCTACTTCACTAATTTTATGGAATTGATTTAGTGTATCATGCTGCAACACTTTTGAATAAATATATTTTTATATAAATATATATTCAAATACACTTAAATATAATAGAAATTCTTGAGATTTTGATATCACAAGATATATACTTATATGTTTCAAGACATTATTCAAAAGTATTGACAAATAAATATGGGTAACATTTTGGTTTTCATTTAATAGCCCATATGTAGACAGAAATAACAGAATAGTTTATTCATTAATTGTGTTTATTTGTGCTTTTGCTCTGTGCTCTTAGTTAAATTGATCATATCTTTCATTTTTATTATCTTTCCTATTACTGTGATTATTTGATTATGTCTTCTGTATAATGGGGGCTGATATGGATTCTAGAAGTACATCCAGGACATCTGATGTTTCAATTTTATTTTCTAAGTGTTTTGCAGAAGCACCACATCTGCATTGTTAGCTTTTTCAGTTTTCTACCTTTCTCTTTTAATTTTAGATATTTTATTTCCAAAGATTTTACTTTTAGGTTAATTGGTCAATTCTACAATTATTTTTTTCTAAATTCTACTTAACCCCTGAGGATGATTTATCCTTTTTTTTCTCCTGTTTGTATTAGGTGTGTTTTAATATTCTTTTAAAATATCTTTGGTTAAATATTGAATTTGCCCAGTTTAAGGCTTTCCCATTTGTAATATATATATTTGTATAATGAAATTAATTTTTCACACAATATATCTATAGTCATATCCTTTAGATTTTACCTTACAGGATATTTTTATCATTATTTTTCACATATTTTTACTGCTTTTCTCTTTGACCTAAGAATTTTTAAAAACTTATTTTTAATCTCCAGGTGATTGACTTATCCTACTTTTATATTTTATTTTATATCTAGTTTTACACTATTGTGGCAAGATAATAGGGTCTTAGTGTTTCTACTTTTTGGAACATACTGATGTTTTCTTTGAGGATGCAATATTTGGGAAAATATATGGAATTTAAGGTATAAAATGTCCAGTACATATCCATTTTTAATAAATTTTCCTTGGGAGAGTAAAAAGAAGGTTTCTTGCTTTTATCAAGTATAGGGAAAAAACTGCATCAATGGCAATTATGCATTGTCTAGAATCTCAAGGACATCTCTGGATTATTTGATTCCACAGAATCCATTTAGTAACATTATTAATTGCAGATAATTAATATCAATGCAAAATAATTTTTATTTATAGATATGCAAATTCTGTCCTCTCAGCTTCAATTAACTTCTCCCACTGTAGAAGAATAGTCTTGTCTCCATTTACATATTCATTTCAAAACTCCTTTGCTCCATATAAATTTGTGCCTTTTGACTTCTCCTTTGAATTGTGTGTAACATGTGCCTGGTTCTCTCATTATGCATCAGACAAAATCTTTAAAAATATGTTCATCTTTAAAGCTATGTTCATTTTACATATTTTGCTATTTTTGAAAACTATCTCTTTAGAAGCTTAAGATACATAATTAAACACGTTTGCCAAACACATACACACATGCACATACACTTAGCCCAACATTTATTCACTAATTATTTTACTAGTAAAAAGGTGAACAGCTTAAGTAATAGCTGCAAAATTTGATACCACTATTGAGTCCAATTTCCTCCCTTTCTAAATGGTCCTTTCTGAAGCTAAATTTATTAGTCAGCATTCTCTAGAGAAACAGAACCAACAGGAGATATCTATAAATAAACTATACAGGTGTCTCATTAAACCGTGGAAATGCAAGAGTCCAAAATCCATAAATCAGGCTGTGAGCCTGCAGCTCCAATGAAGGGTCTGGATGAACTCCATAGGAGAGGCTTGCTTGCAGAAGAAGCAGTGAAAATTCTCTCTTCTCTCTTAGAAGTCTTCAACTGATTCAATCAAATCCAATTAGAAGTCTTCGACTGATTCAATCAAATCCAATTGACTGTGTCATCCCATTTGCAAGAGAAATGCCCTTAGTTGATCATAGACATAATCAGCCACAACTGTGCAATTAACTGACTGATGATTTAATACACCAGCCTTCTGGTTCATCAACCAGCTACAACATATCCTTGTAGTAACAGTTAAGCCAGTTTTGGGCTGACCAGACAACTGGGCATCATTACCTAGCCAAGTTGACACCAGGATCTAACCATCACAGTCCATCCCTTGTCAACTTGGCAGCTATACACGTCACCTTGAATGCACTTAATTTCTAAATAGAACACAACAGCAGACATGTTTCGCCTAACAATACTCAGCTGTCCTGCATACAACTGGAAACACACTAGATTTCTCCAGAATGGGGTGTAAGTCCTTAGGTAACATTAACTGTTAAACTTGATATCCAATAATTTAAAAACTATAACATGAAAATACAACTTATGTCATATGATAAGAAAACAAGATATTTGCTTTATGTACAAAAACAAACATACTCATAACAGAACAAGGAGGACATTTTCATACCATCACAGTCCATGTTTCTGTAACTGATCACATGATCTTAGTTCATTTTTATCACTACCTTCTTCTATTACCCATTCCATGTTCCCTTTACCCTCAGCAAGCACTTCAGCTGGTAGTGGTTCTTTTCCAGATTGGGTGACCCAACCTTCATTCCCAAAGTTTCTGGGATATTGGTAGTCCTACCTGGATTGAACTGTTGCAATTTTCCATTGACTTTAATCACAGGGCATGGTAGGACTAAGAGACACCCTAGTGGGACCTCCTGTATTTCTGGAAATCTCTTTACCTCTATTATGTAGCTGCAGTCCTATTTCCCCTAGAAAGTCAGGATCAAGGTGGCAGTCTTAATTTCCAGTTCAATGGAATCATTTTTGTGCCTCCTGGTACGAGAATGCCTCCTTTTGTAACTAAGACATGTAGACCAATGGAGTTTAAAGTTTCAAGGACAGGAAGCAAAAATTTTCCTAACGGATCACTAGGGGTGATAATGAGTGGTCTCACACCCTTGTCCACCCATTGATTCCTGGATGCATGAATCCTGGCTATGGGAGAAGCAGCACCATAGAGTGGACACTAATTCACAGAATGCGCAGCCTCCTGGAGAACATTGTCCCAGCCCTGAAAGGCATTGCCACCCACTTGGTGCAGTAATTGGGTCTTCAAAAGGCTATTCAACTGTTCTATCAACCCAGCTGCCTCTGAATGATGGGGAACATAAAAAGAGCAGAGAATTCCATGAACATGTGTCCATTCCCACACTTCATTTGCTGTGAAGTAGGTTCCTTGATCAGAAGCAATGCTGTGTGGAATACCGTGATGGTGGATAAGGCATTCTGTAAGCCCACAGATAGCAGGTTGGGTGGAAGCATTGCATGTAGGGAAAGCAAACCCATATCCAGCGTATGTGTCTATTCCAGTTAGAACAAATCGCTGCCCCTTACATGATGAAAGTGGTTCAATGTAATAAACCTGCTACAAGGTAGCAGGCTGATCACCTCAGGAAATGGTGCCATATCAGGGACTTTATGTGAGTTCCACTGCTTGCAGATTGGGCACTCAGCAATGGCTGTAGCCAGGTCGGCCTTGGTGAGTGGAAGTCCACATTGCTGAGCCTGTACATAATCTCCATCCCTGACGCCAGGTCCACTTTGTTCATGAGCCCATCGGGCAATGGCAGGAGTGGCTGAGGAAAGAAGATGACTTGTATCCACAGGACGGGTCCTCTTATCCACTTGATTATTAAATCTTTCCTTTACTGACCTTACCCACTGATGAGCATTCACATGGGATACAAATATCTTCATGTTCTTTGCCCACTCAGAAATGTCTATCTACATGCCTCTTCCTCAGACCTCTTTGTCACCAATTTTCCAATCATACTCTTTCCAAGCCCCTGACCATCCAGTCAAACCATTAGCAACAGCCCATGTGTCAGTATACAAATGTACCTCTGGCTAGTTCTCCTTCCAAGGAAAATGAACTACCAGGTGCATTGCTCAACGTTCTGCCCACTAGGAGGATTTCTGCTCACCACTGTCCTTTAAGGATGTCTTAGAAAGGGGCTGTAGTGCTGCAGCTGTCAACTTCTGGGTGGTACCCACTTATCATGCAAAACTATCTGTAAACAAGGCCTGAGTTTCCTGTTCCTCAGTCAACTAACCGTAAGGAATTTCCCAAGAGACCACAGCTCTAGTTTTGGAAAAGAAGGTGATATGGCATGAATGGGGACCATGGGTATTTGGGCTACTTCTGCATGTAAAAAAACTTGTGCCTTCAGGGCCTGCTAGAATCCCATCTTTTAAAAAATCATTTCTATATTATGATGGAGATCTGTTGTACATGCCCAAATTTATGGTTTGGAAACACCCAGCTCATGATAGGTGAAGGAAAATTAAGTTTAGCTTTCACACAAGATGGTGCAGGAAAGGGCTACAGAATAACTCAAACCAGTTTTTCAGGCAGGATAAAGAGCATCTCTGACGTAAGCCTAGAATTGCTGCCAAACAGGTGGAAACAAGTTTAAATAAGTAACAGTCAGGGCCATTGAAAATTAAAGCATAATCAAAAGCAGGAACCTTCCGCTGGAAATTTGAATTAGTTAGACTATCCAGATAAGCTTTAACTACTGGTGTATCCAGTTTAACCACACCACAAGCAGGGCTTTGATGATATTGTGGAAAGGACATCCTCTACCAGTTTTTCCCAAGAAGTGGAAGGGTACATGTGCTTTGGTCCAACTGGCCATCCCATTCACCCTGACATTTGAAAGGGAAAAGGAAGTTCTAACCCAAGGAAAAAGAAAGAAAAGAAACTTACTTGCTTGCTTTAATGATCAAGATGTCAAGGGGAATCCTGGATGAATTAAGGCTAAGAATCAAGTAGCTACAAGATTTGAGTCATCCTTATTTTGAGGAATTACCATCAACAAAAATATGGAATGGATGAGTCAGCAAAGATTTAAGGGAATAGCAGAACAATTGTTTAGGGGATGGAAAGGTGGCACTGTCCATGCTAACCTCTTTAACCATCGTAGCTGCATTATCCCATGTGCCCGAGGGTGAAATGTGAAAAACTCTTAAGTTTGGAGGAAGACTAAATTGTGAAAATCAAAAGAGTTCAAAAAGAAAGAGGGGGGATTTGTAAAAGAAAATTAAGTTTAGCTTTCACACAAGATGGTGCAGAAAAGGACTGCAGAATAACTCAAACCAGTTTTGCAGTCAGGGAAGGAGAGCATCTCTGACATAGCCTAGAATTGGTGCCAAATAGATGGAAATAAGTTTAAATAAATAACAGCCAGGGCCATTGAAAAATAAAGCATAATCAAAAACAGGAGCCTTCCACCAGAAATTTGAATTAGTTAGACTATCCAGACAGGCTTTACTCTGGAGTATCCAATCAGTGGAGAAACAGGGGAGAGTCTGTGAGCTAGGCACAGATATAACCATTTTTGCATTCTATTGTTTGGCTTGCCAGCCACCATTTTGTGTTCAGCAAGGTGCCCATTCTTGCAAGATTGTGAATAAGTTCTTTTCTTCCCCACAATCTGATGAGCATTTATTCACTTTCAAGTATGGCATTTTTTCTAACAATTGGCAACTTAGGACTCATGGTAACTTGGTGGCCCATTGTTCTGGTTTGCTAGCTGCCAGAATGCAATATACCAGAAACGGAATGGCTTTTAAAAGGGGAATTTAATGAGTTGCTGGTCTACAGTTCTAAGGCTGAGAAAATGTCCCAATTAAAACAAGTCTATAGAAATGTCCAGTCAAAGGCATCCAGGGAAAGATACCTTGGTTCAAGAAGGCCAATGAAGTTCAAGGTTTCTCTCTCAAATGAGAAGGCACATGGCGAACAGTCAGGGCTTCTTTCTCAGCTGGAAGGGCACATGGTGAATACGGGGTCATCTGCTAGCTTACTCTCCTGGCTTCCAGTTTCATGAAGCTCCCCGGGAGGTGTTTTCCTTCTTCATCTCCGAAGGTCGCTGGCTGGTGGACTCTCTGCTTCGTAGTGTTGCTCTCTCTGAATCTCTCATTCTCCAAAATGTTTCCTCTTTTATAGGACTTCAGAAACTAATCAAGACCCACTCAAATGGGTGGAGACATGTCATCCCCTAGTCCAGTTTAACAATCATTCTTAACTAAATCACATCATCCAGGGAGATGATCTCATCACAGTTTCAAACACACAGCATTGAATAGAGATTATTCTACCTTTATGAAATGGGATTTATATTAAAACATGGCTTTTCTTAGGGAGCATACTTCCTTTCAAACTACCACACCCATGGTTAAACATTCAGTTTCAGGCTAAAAGCTGTTTCTCAAAAAGAAAGTAGTTATCTTCAGTGGATGATATGGTTTTACTGCAAAATCCTAAGGGTCCGTGTTGTGATTCTCCTATAGGGGCCTGCCAAAGGCTCCTGACAGCATCTCCTTTTGCCACTGACACTTATAGCACCATTGGACTTGCTGGAACATATAGCCCAAGTGGCAGAGCAGCTTGCATAGCAGCCTGGACCTGTCAAAGAACCTGCTTTTGTTCCAGTCCCCACACAGTTTCCCTGGTCATTTGGTAAATGGACAGGAGTAGCACACTCAAATGAGGAATATGTTGTCTCCAAAATCTGAAGAGACCAACTAGGTGTTCTTTCTCTTTTTTGGTCATAGGAGGGACCAGATGCAAGAGCTTATCCTTCACCATAGAAGGGATATCTCAACATGCCCCACACCACTGGACACCTAGAAATTTCCCTAAGGTAGAAAGGCCCCTGAATTTTTGTTGGATTCATCTCCCATCCGCTTTCACACAAATGCCTTATCAATAAGTCTATGGCAGTTGCTACTTCTTGCTCAGTAGGTCCAATCAACATGATATCATCAATATAATGGACCAGTGTGATGTCTTGTGGGAGAGAGAAACGATCAAGTTCTCTGAAGACAAGATTTTGACATAAGACTAGAGAATTTATATACCCTTTCATTGCTTCTGATTCACTATTTTGCTAAGTAGGGGCAGTTCTAGTGGCTTTCACTTGGCCTTTCCCACCATAATAGCCCTCACTCCATGAATCAGGGAACCAACGTGGGGATTCTGCCAGTTGCTGGGCATGTCTATTCCAATTATGCATTCTGGGACTGGGAAAATAACCACAGAATAGGTCCAGAGACCCATTGGACCCACTATAAGATGGACCTGAGCTAAAACTCCATTGATCACCTGACCTGCATAAGCTCCTACTCTGACTGGTGAACCAGAGTGATGTTTTGGGTCTCTTAGATTTAGTGTCACTTCTCAACCAGTACCTAATAATTCCTGAAATATCTGATCATTTCCTTTTCCACAATGCACAGTTACTCTGGTAAAAGGCCATAGGTCTCCTTGGGGAATGCTGGGAAGAAGGTTAACAGTGTAAATTTCAGGCAGTTAATGAGTCCTTCCCCTAAAGGTGTCTGCCCTCCCCTCATTAGAGGGACTCCAGGTCTGTAAACTGTCTCAGGACTGGGAATTGATAAAGGGCCATGACTCTCTGTATTTGTAATTCAAATTACACTTCTATTCAATTGACCTAGAATCTTCTTATACAGCTCAAACAAGAAATTAGTAGACTGCATCTATTTTATGTCTAAGTATCCTGTGATCTACTAGACAACTCTACAAGTGTCTGCAAGTTAGATTACTTTGACTGCTTTGAATCTGTAGTCCATTATGGTGGCCACTCTCACCATATCTATGGTGATTAAGTGTGTCAACACATGGCTGCTGCCAACTCAGGATCCTGTCTTCATGATTGTGTTTAAGGATTCCAGCTCAGTGACAACAGTTCCCACAGGTGCTACAGATATGACCTACAGAGAAGGGCAACTACCAAGCTCCTCATGGATGATGGAACTAGTCTCACAAATGTATTTCTCAAAG